>LUCM01001019.1:0-15348 GCA_008360955.1 Fasciolopsis buskii | reverse complement strand
AGTAAGAGTGACGCACAAGCGGTCACAAAGGTAAGGGGCAAGCAAACGTAAAAAGAGGTTTGCGGTAGCACAATCTGCTCTGCAACGGTACGTAGACTCCCCGACTGACACAGGCGCAGAAGTACCTGTCGAAATACTATTGGGCACGCTCAAAATTCCGGAGACGTTAGCATCAGCGAACACAATGGATAATAACCTACTGCCCCCACGATGGTCCGATCGCTGATGCCGACCGGCCGGGCAAAACCAGGCAAACCGTAAAGGCGCCTCGTATCGGCAACTACGTTAAACAAAACAGAGAGGCGTCATGGTCGGTTACGATTTCAGGTTCTTGGTGCCGCAGATTTTAGCTCTGTAATTAATCTTTCAAAAGAACATCATTTTTTCAAAGTGTTTTGAGATTGCCGTCATTTTAAATATTACGCGGCCGGAAATTTTTCTGTGCTCGCCAAAAGATTCGCCAATTTCTTTCTGTGATTGGTTAATTCGCATGCCTGCCAAGGCCACCCAAGACAACTGTATAAACGATAGACCTCACATGAATTCTGATTTGTATCAGTGGGTCGTCAATAAACGCTCGGCAGTGTCCTGTGTTCGTCTTCTCTCTTCCGCTGGCTGGTTGGACTAGCTGTTCGCATCCCGCATCATTTGCCTGTTCTGTGGCTGCCCGTACAAGGGAGCACCAGTTCCGTTCGATTGGTTGTGCGGCTATTGAGCTTGAAGACTTTAGCCCAAACACTTGTCTTCAATCTTCAGTATGTGTTTGTGTCCCACTAGACCACGGACTGCGCTCCTGTGCTATCGTGCGGCGCTAGTGCTTGCGTCTTGTGCGTCAATGTGTTCATAGATCAACCAAACTCGGCAAGAGAGCAAACCTGGCGACGGGGTCTTTCGAAAACCACGCAGTCGGACGATGACCACAATCGATGCGGACATGAAAATGTCCCGGTCTCAGCTCAAGTTGATGAGGGTTCTTACTCAACTGATTGGGACTAAGACCACAACAGCTAGCAGTCCTGAAACTTCATCAGACGCCCTGCTCCGATCAGTGAATGACTTCCTACACGTCCCATAGCCTGGTAATACATTTGAATCCTGGTTCAAGCGCTACGAAGATGTGTTTACTGTTGATCTGGTGGATAAAGGCGACAAAACCAAAATAAGGTTACTGCTGCGGAAAATACGTGGTTCATTAACTTCATTTTGCCGAATGAACCATCACATTCGATCAGACCATCCAGAACTTAAGAAACACTTCTGGTGATCCATCTTCGTTGTTCACTACTCGATACCAATGCCTGAAACTCAGTAAACGGGACGCTGAGTACCTGGTAATTTGCGCAAGAATCCTTAACCGTGAGTGTATCAGGTTCAAGCTGGGTGCCCTAACAGAAGACCAATTCCGGTGTCTAATTTTCACTTGCAGGCTTCGGTCGCCAAGCTATTCAGACCTGCCTACCCGCCTGTTAGCCAAAATCGAGCAACAACCAGACACAATATTAGAACAATTCGTGAACGATTGTAAACATTTAATTAACCTCAAACACGACGCAGCCATGGTCCAACGGTAAGAATGGTCGTGCGACAATCTGGACGTTTTTAAGGTTGTGAAACCGTCCACGCCAGCTCAGAGGTCTTACGCGCATCAACAGTTTAAATCGACCAAGCTCTCCTTGCCCTGCGGGTACTGTAGAGCCGGGCATTTTTACAAATTACGTCCGTTTTGCATCCGTGAGTACAAACAGTTTCGCCGTGTTGGCCATAAGGAAGGTTTCTGCCAGACCAAGAGGTTATCACGACCGGTTTGTTCCAGCCCAGTCAGGCCAAATTCAGTTACCGACCGCTTGACTGTTCACTTACTCGGACTTATGGCAGTCTGTCGATTAAATGCTGCCGATTACGGGATGTTTGTCACGCTTAGCATAAACAATCATCCAGCCCGCCTTCAAGCGGACACTTCTTCAGACACATCTGACATATCCATTTCAACTTGGCACGGCATTGGTCAGCCGCCTATCCAAACCACATCAATGACAACAACAAGCGCCTGTGGTGGTGCTTTGGAGCTAACCGGGCAGCTCCAGTGTGCTGTCAAATACAACGACAAACGGATATGGAGGCTGTCCTGCGTCACAAAATCCAACATCAACCTGCTCGGCGCTGACTGGCTAGAAAAATTGCGCCTCAGCAACATGCCGGCTGACAAATTCCGCAACCGCATTCACACGTCCTAGCAGTATACAGATACACTGGGGAGACTGTTTTCCTCAGTTTCGGGGGATACAGCTGTTGTTGCACCAAAACCGGTCCTCTCTGCAACTAGAAAATGCAGTCAGCCTGTTTGCCGCCCAAAACGCTCAGGGCTGTATGTCGCCCTGTCCCTCTTGGACCAGGGGCTGTGACATCGAAAAACCAAGGGATTTTGGTCCCTTTATTATTTTCCTATTAAGCGGCCCCCACTGTTCTTGCGAGGAAAGCAAATGGCGGTGAACGGCATTGTGCTGACTTTCGAACCGGACTAAACGCTGCAATGGACGGCGGTTGCCATCCGCTACCGATACTGGAAGACATATTCACTAATCTCAATGGCAGCACTTGTTTTGCAGAGCTTGATCTAGCCGATTCATACTTCCTGATAGAATGGCCCCGGAATCGCGGAAGCTGCTGACAGTTAATACTTATCGTGGCCCTTGACAATACACCCGGTTAACGTTCGGTGTAAAGACCGCCCCGGCTACCTTCCAACGTGTGATGGGCACTATGGCCTCGGGCCTTCCGGGAGTGTCGGCATATCTCAACGACATCATAGTCACTGAAAACTCGGCAGATAACTTGCACGGCAGCCTTAAAACAGTCCTTCAAAAAGTAAGTGATTTTGGTCCACGCCTGCGTAAAGAAAAGTGCCAATATTTTCACGAGCAAAATGAAGTGCTAGGGCTTCATTTTTGACATGGTCGGTCGTCACCTTGACCCGGAGAATGGTAGATAAATTCAGCAAATGTCCGCACTAAATGACATCTCGTCTCTCCGGGCACTTCTTGGCTTAATCGGCTATCAAAGAGCCCTCCTCTCGGAACTCCACTGCGTAAGCACTCCGCCCAACAGGCTGCTACAAGAAGGACAAAACTGGCGCTATGCACACCAGTCTCAATCGGCCTTTGATGAACTTAAAAGGATATTGGCATCGGATGTACTCTTGACTCACTACAACCCCAGCCTACCGATAATTGTAGCTTTTGACGCATCAAACCGTGGGATTGGAGTTGTCATTTCTTGCACGTTTCCCAACGGAGCTCAGAAGGCTGTGACACATGCGTCAAGTGCATTGACTTCAGCAGAGAGCAACTACGGTCAAATTGAAAAAGTAGCGCCTGCACTGATGTTCACGTTAAAAATGTTTCATGAGTTCCTCCAAGGCCGACACTTTACTCTAGTACCCAACCCAAAGCCGCTCCTAGCCATTTTCGGATCAAAGAAGAGCACCTCGAAATTCGCAACCATCCTCGTCCGATACGGCTTTGACATATGGTTCTGCGAAACCACAGATTTTGGCCAAGTGGGTAGACTTTCCCGCCTCATTAGCAGCCACCCAACGGAGGATGAAGATGGCGTCATAGCCGTTGTTTTAGCGGTGCAGGCCATCACTGATGAACTTTCTGAATCCGTCCGCGCAGCAACGGTCACAGCAACTGAGACCCATCATTCTACGTTTCGTTATCCCATCTTACGGCGGGGAATAAAATTCCTTCACACTTCTTGGCCTAGCAGTAACCTCACGATCAATTAGCCGCTGATTTCTCGTATCTCTGTCGGAGACGTGAACCGCTCTTTTCTGCTATTTTCTTACTGAAATCTCAACGGATACTCATGTCCAGGACACTTCGACCGAGGCTCATACTCCAGTTCCATACGGGTTGTCCAGGTATAAACATCCCTGCTTACTGGCCAGGACTGGATGAAGACATCTTAGATACGTTGCGCAGCTGCCCAAAGTGACAAATCGATGGGTGGAAACAGCAGTTTATCCACCACTACCTAGCCAGTTACAGTGCAATGCCAGATGTTCACCAATGGTGGCGGTCAACATTCTGCGCACCGTGGTGCCTACGTCACCGGCCACACAACGCTTCAGCTCATGGACCTGGAAATTTATTGAACACCCCTGAAGACTTACCATTGCTTTGAAGTTTCCGATTACTCTTAGCTATTCTTCCAACTTGGTCTATCCCTTAAGGTTCAATGCTGTGGTTGACTGGTACCGACTGACTTCATCTGACACACTGTATATCCATGCGGTGAATGATGAACGCCAAGTTCACACTCAGGCCATTTAGTGCAACTAACACTCTGTTTAAGTCACCTGCAAAACCTATGGTTTGTACCGGTTCTATTACCCCTCAGCATAACCTTAGTAACAGGTCCAAGTGCTTCCGAAGCAGAGGTTTGAACACTACCGGAAACTCTAGTAAAAGCTCGATGAAAATCAAGTTATGATGAGATGAACCCTGCTTGGAAATTTGCAAGGCCTCTGCTGTTAATCAGCAACAACTGGTTGCTGGCGCAAGTGTCGGGGTGTATTAAACGAACGGTGAGATGAAAACTCATATGATTACCTGGAATTAATAACAACGGCGGTGGGGACATTTCGCCAGGTTCCGCTCGGGGGTTCTGAGCCGAAGGTAGTTCCTACGAAGTGTCCCCAGATGAGTATTGAAAACTATTAGATGCCGCTTAAGAGTAAAAACAGGAACTTTAATCCGCCAACATATCTGCACCCGCCCGCCGCAGCAATCCAGCTGCCTGCCAGTTGTGCGCCGGCATGGGCGGTGGATATGACCGCGCCTCGCACTTCTGTGTGTACTGGTGATATAAGGGAAAAGTTGTGAATAAGGTGTAGGTAGGCGCAAGACATCAGATGTCCAGGGGAGGATAATCCTAAGCGAGCCGAAGCCGAGGCAGCCAGAGAAGGAATTAATTAATCCACGCAGAACTAAGCGTCCTGGAAAGAAAAATCTAATGGCGATCAGGCTTAGGTAATAGCTGCGGGTCAAGTAGCAGACAATCATACGAGCGGCTCACAAACATGTACTAGAAGGTATGGTGCAACCCAAAATATATAGGTAGTGGCCGATGTTTTGGGCAATCCGGGTCTTTCGTTGTGTGTAGATGGACGGAATGATCTAGCGTGTCTATCGTATAGGGTCATGAGTAACGGGAACTGCACATGTATTTAGGGGTCGGACAAAGAACAACGATAGCAGATACAAACACGCAACGGGCTAGAAAATACAGATGCACTGAAGGATGACTAAATTCGCAGCATAAACATCATGGATTGTGTTCCACTCTAGGAGACCATGCCTTTGAAAAACAAAAAATAGTCAAGACCAACAGGTAACGTAAGTGGAAACTGTCACTATGTGAAGAAAAGAAACCACGTGGGACTCTGAGAACCGATGACTTCCTCAGACTTATGGAGAATTTCTGGCGGTATTTATGGCAGCTGGAAGGTTACATAAATAACAATTTCATCCCTGTTACCCAGTGCCACACAACACTGAGAAATAGATTTCCTACACCGCTCTCAAGCTTTTCCGGTGGAATTTATTTTTCAGTCAGGGCGCGGTTTGAAATTTTTCAAAGCTCAATTTCCAAGTTTTTATTCAGTCGCGTGCCATCTTTTGACAGAATAAACTGTGTTCTGCTCAGAATGATTCCACACATTTTCCTGCATTTACAGTCTTACTCAGTTTTTGGTCTTCTCACGGCCGGTTTTTCCCATATTAAGCGGTTTTTCAACACCAAGCCGAAAGTACACCCTGTGAGACACATTACACAAGGAACACGCGGGGCACGATCTATCCCAAAATCGCAAACTGCTCGGTCAATCTGGTTGATTTATCCAGTGAAATAAATATGCGATTTGAAGACTTGAAGAAATAACTGGCCAGCGATGTCTCCCAGATGATATCGGCGGAGGCGACCATCAGTTGGCCCCACCCTTCCATCTTATCGAGTCATCTTCAAATCCCTCCCTAGAAGATTCCGATTTTGGTTGGTCGATTTACTGATTCCGTTTCGTCTGAATTTTCCAGACGTATCCAGAACACCAAAGATGCCGGGTGTCTGATATTCCAGATTGCCGACCTCTGGAGAATTTCAAGCAAACCATAATAAAGGCTTTTAACATAGGTCTGCATACTATTCATTGTGTGAGTCTACGATAAAAGATCCAGCAAAGATCATGTCCGCTCACGAAGCAGCTGCAGAACAAAAAGTCGCCCATGCACTTATCGGAAGGAAAGATACCATTGCTGGTAATACCCAGTGCAAAGCTATAAGGATTGCTTCGGACAAAACGCCGCTCTAAATTGGGGTGTTTTTAACCAAAAAGGAGCAACCCTGCCACACGTCGTAGAAGTCATTAGGTCTCACTGTCCTCCTTCCAAGTCATCAAACCTATATTCAGGACCACAAACCTCAAAACTCCCTCTGAAATTTAAAGTTGGCTTTATCACGTCACTCTCCTCACCCCCTTCAACCACCACATAAAAGGTTGCACCCTGAATCATGCAGATCTCCACTGCAGTCCTTAAAAATTCCTCATTCAAGATTCCGACAAAAGTATGCAAATCATGCGGTCTGTATTGTTAGGGCATTCTGCATGCCGACGCTCTCCGCTAACTCTAAAGCTGGTCTTGGTGCTCCTCTCACTCCCAGATCCCACCTCACCGAATACATCGTCAAACGTGCTGCTACCTGTGCAAACTGCGTCTCATGCCGCAATGAACGCCCTCATTGGATAACTTGGAAATGCTGATCCAGGGTTCAACACTATTTTACTAAGTGAACCGACAAACCCTAGAATCTCGGACGTATCAAGAAAGCAAACGCAGACCCGACCCCCCAAATTAGCCTGTTTCCACCTTTCACAACCCCTAACAACTGGACAATTTCATCTATATGGACAACTCGTATCAACTCACCCCGTTCCACGGGTACCATCAGGCTCCATTCTACCCCGCCACATCTTGCCCTACGTCATCTCAACCAGTGCCACCCAACATACGGTGGAAAGAAATTTACTTCAAACTTGGCAACCGTGGGCGCTAGGGGCCAAACCTACTGGCACCCTCTGGCTGCCGATATCTTCTTCACACCCAAGCAGATTTTCAATCCAAAATACTGTGCGGTTTCTGTCAAACCCTTTTCCTCCTCAGACCACCCTCACCTGCCCCACTTCCTGCATATGTCCCACCCTGCGCTCACTATTTCACCCAAAGTGGGTTGGCCAAAAAATGCATAGCAGCAAAGTCCCCTGGGGCTAGAAGTTATCGCAGCTCACAAGTTAACCACTCACTAGATGTTCTGCCCAAGTCGCCCGAGGGATGATCTGTTGTCCAAGTCCAGTTGCCTTTCCCTGGGCCAACGCTTCCTCATACAAGTGATGAAACACCCTTCCAGGCAAAGATAGCTACAAACGGGAGGCAGAAAAACTGTAAAGATTGTATGCAGTTAAAAATGATTGTTCTCCCCAAGACTGAAAAAATAAGAAAAAGAACTTCACCCAGCATGACATCATTTAGTGGAAGGAGCTGTGCCAGAAAATTATCGTTACTTTTATTAAATGCTCGCCCATTGTTAAGGGACAGTCAGCGTGCCTTTTCTTGGGGCGCTTCCCAAACTTTGATTTCATCCTAATCTCTAGCACGTTGCTTTATAAACATGCTCTGGACAAAACCATAACTATTCCCGGCTGTATATTCCTCGGGAAAAGCTGCAAAACCCAGCATGGAGTTGGCTGACCTGTTTACGTCAGGGAAACTAACCAACTACTTTGCGCCCGGATACCATGTTAAACAATATCCAAGGCGCCGTTTGAGTTAGAGCTGGGATGGGGGACGAAAGCCTTCTTGTTGGATGCGTCTACTGCCCCCCTGGTTCTTGCCAAAACAATTTTTGATGACAACGCAACTAATGAATGTTGCTTTTGACCTGCCCGGCCTCAAGCCGCTTGCTGAAGACTTCAAGGCATGTGGTATAAGTTGGTCCGCGCTTTCCATTTCACGCTACTTGCTATCTTGCCCTGAAAGCATTCATCATGGCGGTTGGACCTTAGACTTAACTGTCCCAACTAGAAACCGCAGTGTTCTTGACCTGATATTTGCGATAGACTTAACATGTTCAAAAGCCCACTGAATCTATTTTATCTAGATATGACCACCTGCCTGGTAGCTGTTCGTTTTTACTACCCCTTATGAATAGATAACCCCCACCCAGCCCAAGGCCATAGTTCAGAGCTGACTGGAATTGTCTACCTATTCTAGTTAGTAATTCCAATTGGGACTCTTTTCTAACACGAGAAGTGTAAGCGGCCGCCGATCATTTATACTCCAACTTGCACAAATGCCGTGGTACCATTACTCCGTCCCACACTATAAGCATGCCACCCGAAAGAACTTAGTGTGACCCAATAAACCATAAGCTCGCTATACTTCAGTGGACTTTTCCCAAGACCATAGGTTTTTCGCTGTTTCTGAAAATAAATCAACTAACCGAAACACCATAAGGAGTACTGGACTAAAAAATCAAACCAGCCGAACCCAAACGCAACATTGGCAGAACTTCTTGAACGCAGAACCAACCCTTATATCATTTACGACGACATTTATATAAACAATCCATAGGAGACTGTGGAATCTTTTGGTGAATTCTTTGCCTCTGCTCTGGTGAACGACAGAAATCCCTTTATTCCATGCTGACCTCGATTGCCCACGGGGTGAAACTCAACAGTCGTATTTCTTCCGAAGGACGTATCCCAACTGTTAGTAAAAGTTAAAATTAGCTACCACTCTGGACCTGATTCATCACCTCCGGCCGCCTTCACACTAGGTGTGAGTGATAACTCAGACTTTTGTTATACATCTTCAACTTGTCCATTCAATGCCGCATATTTCCGTCACAGTGGAAAACCTCTGTGAGTATACCCGTTCACAAAAAGGACACATCCTGTGACTCTGCAAACTACCGCCCAATAAACCACACCCCTATAATCTCCGGGATCATAGAATTTCCGATTAAGAGCAGTCTTATAGCCTACCTTGGAAAACATGAACTTTTTAATAGCACGGATTTCTTCGTAAGAAATCCAACGCTACTTGCATAACTGACTTCCTGAACGCTATCACCAGGACCCTGAGTTTAGGAGGTAAGTTATAGTGACCTTTTAGACGAAAGCTTTCGACAGAGTATCCCAGCCTACGTTGCTAAGCAAAATGGTATCCCACAGTATTGTTTAACCAAGCCCGTCTTAGTTTCCACCCTATTTTTCATTTAAAAACCGGGTAGTTCAGGTAAATGGCTTCAAATATGAACCTAGCTCAGTGTCCAGCAGTGTTATCCAAGGCAGATTTCTGAGCCCTCTACTCTTCCTATTGTAGGTTAATGGTGTCTTCGATGTTATTCGAAAAGGCACCCTGTTTTGCTTTGCAGACGATGTTGAAAATGTTTACACCTTTCGCCCTAAAGCTTTGCAATCCATTATAAGTAACGTACCGCAAGACAGCGTCACTCGGTTCCCAGGCAAATGGTGAAATCATTCACCGAAGAAAGCTGTTTCACGGGGTAAAAATGCGTTATAACCCCAAGGAAACTCGAAATTGTTAAAAATGATCCCCGTTAACTGTCACGTTCGCGACCTGGGCCCAAATTGTTCTTGCAACTTAAACTTCTTGGAGGATGCTCTCACATAAGTTGCGAAAGCAAATAAATTAGTGGGGCTCTTACACAGAACTCTAAATTTGAAAGAAAGCAAACCACAACATTTTAGAACCCACGTCAGACCCATTCTGGAGTTTGCTTGAACATGTGTCGATGCGACAGAGGAGCAGTTGATAACGTCCAGCACGTGTTTATCAAGCAGTTGGCTGGCTACTCTGAAAGCTTAAATTACATGGAGCGCCAGGAGTCGCTGAATTTAGGTACCCTGTGGCTTTGACTTACAGGAGAAATCCTGCTGCTCTTTAAGCACATAATTACAGGGGACAGCTGCGCCTCCGCATCTCATGTTAGAAACCTACTCCTGCATGTTCTCCGAAATGCGGAGTCCATTATTACTCTCTCAGTCCCAATGAAATACGTTACAGCCAAATCTTTTATTGTTAAATATTCATCGTCACGGAAAAATTCCCCAAAAGTTGCACAGTTTAACATCATCATCTATTGCATCTAAAAGGAAAGCGTGTAGAGTGGTTACCGCATGCTTTCTCATTAATCTGTACCACCCATACTCACCTGAGGATTGAGTGCATGAAATTAGATTGGGCTTCAGAAAAACGCAATGATTTCACCGTTTCGTTCATTGCGGATGAGAAGGTAAATTTTGAATTGCGCTGTATGTTCTAGTAACTTCCTTTTCTGAGCCATTCCTAAAATAGATCGCTTCTTAACCTGCAGCCGGCAGCTAGGCCAGACCGCCGAGCATTTTCTTTTCTGTCTTTCAGGCCGTACAGTTTTGCTTGGATGAAAACACTTACTTCGTTCTCTGGCTACCGCAGTTTCGGTTCTCCTGGGAGTACCTACTCCTGAAAACTGATTTGTCGCTTCTCCTAACTATACCATATTCTCCTTCGTTCCCCCAACTCCCGAGTACACCAGCGTTACCCCAGTGGTGCGGGGCGCGGTCATATCCACCGTTGTGTCCGGCGCGTATCTGGCACGCAGTTCCGCTGCATCGGTGTGCGGGTGCAGCTAGGTTGGCAGATTACTGCTCTTGTTTTCCCTCCTCAACGCGGTTTTTCTGTCAGCCCACCCACTTGCACTGTTGTGGTAAACATCCCTCTACTCCTTATGTTCACGTGCACCATTTTATACTGCAATCCTCTTGCTGCTTCCCAAAGTTATTATGCTAAAACCATACAAAACGGGCTCAAGGGGGAAACTTTTTATCAGCATCTGTTATGAACTGATGTTCAAAATGCACCTTGACATTCAAAAAGAGCTGCGGTCCGTTATTTGTGACGATCCTATATCGTGCTCTGTGACATTTGGCAACAGACTAGTGCTCCTGACAGCTGTTCTCCTCACGAGTCCACCAGAGATCACCTCATTTGATTCCGGTTTCTCGTCTTCTTTTCCAACTTCAATTCCACCAACAGGCCAAGCTGTTGTTCACAAAATCAAAATTTACCAAAATGAACCTCATGGATTAGCCATACAATTACGCTGTTTCTTTCCCGTCTCAGCCTTGCCCAACGGACCGTATTTCCAAATTTTTCGCGTTTTATACTGCCGATTTCCGCTCAGTATACTGCTCATCAGACTATGCATTCCGCGACAAACTGCCTCCAAATTTCCCGCTCCTTGACTGAGGTACATATTATTAGCTACCGTCTAGGCCCTCCAACGCTTGCAAGTGAGTGCTTAAACATTTTATTTTATTTTAATCGTTTTTTCCCCTATTGTCACCATCGTCTCACGTCATGATCTTGAGTACTGCGTTATCTTGGCACTATCCAAGAAATAAAAAATACTATTATTATTAATATGCACTTACGTTGTAAGGTTTCCCCTTCTGACCTTACCTTAACTTGAACTTTTTTATTTTGTACGCTGCAAATTCTTTTGGCCTGTTTGTTTCTTTCTAAGATTGGACAGTCGTTTTTTCGTCCGCACAGTTTCACAACTCTCACCACCGTCCCGATACCCAAACCTATTGTGTGACTCAGGTTGTTTCGGTATTTCCCCGTATCGTGTATCCCTTCTTTAACTCGCCTTTCAACGATCCTCAGCGTTCGTGCGGCGCCAGTGACCTTCGGCACTATCATGTATACATACGGCCTACTGTACACAGTTGATCCTCACTCAGCCTGCAAGCTGCTTACCTTCGTAGATTTCTTTAGTTTTTGTGTCCCCGAAAACTGCATCATACGGCTTAGATGCATTACTCCCTCGTCACTATAGCGGTAATATTCACTCTATTACTTTTCCTGGGTCCTCTATCAACTCTAAATTTCCGACCAATCTCTGATGACTTGCGGCGCAAATATGGGATCCGAACGTTCTAATGCCGGTTTTCATAAAGCTAATGCTAAAAGCGCCCAATGTTGGCTCCTGGTTATAAATAATGAGCCAATACTCCGTCCTACTTAATGATGAAGTTGGTGGATTCCACGACAGAGCACCGATGCTCGAAAAGTAAATCGTCCAAATGAGTGGACGAAGAAAACAATTTATAGCCTGCCATCTGACTGCTTGCACCCGCTCCCACGTGAGTCTAAAACTTGGTCGGATAGACAAAACCTGGTAGCCGTCGACCGCGTGCCGGATGTGCCGGCCCCCCAAATGAAGAATAGGATGGATAGTTCTTCAACATCCACGACCGCGTCCCCATGAATAGCCTAAAGTTTCAACCTTAACTGCATGCACCATAGCCCATCTGTCACATCTATTGCCGCACTGCGAAATCTCGCCGAACGTCATAATTATCGATATGTGCTGCATTTTCAAACCGAAATTCTGTCAAAGCCATTAACCAGTAAGAAAACCATTACTGCTGCAAGTACACCGTTTAAAAATACAAAAACAGCTATAGGCAAAACACCTTTTAGAAGAGAATTATTGCCTGCACTTCAGGACCCCAGCCATGCACAATTGGTCTCCAGTATGCAAAAGACAATGCACAACCCCATAAATTCGGATCAGCTTGTGAAACCTGTATTTTATTGTCCAAAAGCACCAAAATACTAGTCCGACTGAAATCCGTCGTTGGCGACACCGTTTAAAAGTTTCCAACCCGCGATTGTAAGGATGGATATTTTGACGTCTGCTCTCAGACATCAGCCTCTGCCCAAAGGCCGGCAAACAACCACCGCAATCCAACTTTGCCCTTAGGCGTCAGGCTCAAGCACCAAACCGAGAGCCATAAAGAGTTAGGGACAATAATCCATCTTCCTCGCTCAGACTTACGATCCCCATCCAGGAAATACAATGCCGACCAGCATATAATCACAGCCTTAATTTTCCAGGCAAAATCTTGGCACTTCCAATCAACTGGAAGTTAGGTGTCCCAGCATCGTACCACTCTGAATGCGCCAATGACCCACTGTTAACACCAAATTAGTTCAGTGAATATTTCACTTCATTTATAAAAATAAATGACAACACCGTCATGACGGGCATTGAGTTGGCGGTATACCAATGATTTCCAAAATACGGCGGCCTTCCGCATTGAACAGAATGATCTTCCTCTAGCCCTCTTCAGATTTGGAGTGCTAATGACCTAGTACTGTCGTCTAACCTATTTATGCCGTCCTGGAATAGCGGCGGGCACCTTCTACAGTAGGAAATTTCCATCACTGCCCCAAGTAAAATAGTCTAAGAGCGGGAACAAGTCAATTAAAGGCCCACAAGTTGTACACCAGATGTCCTACGTATTATGGAAAGGGGGATAATGAACAAGAAAGCCATATACTTATCCGTCCGTGACCGATTAACGACTGAAGATGGTTTGCAGTAAGGCAGTTCACCCTCGACCTGCATGATCGATTTTCAAATTTAGTAGCATAGTCAGTGATTGTAATTTTCTAATATAGGAAGAAGGGCTTTGGTCGTACGTCCCGTCGTAAGCTTTACGTGGAGTTCGAAAGCTACGGTGTTGCAGACGACTTGCTGGCTTTGTTCTTGCTAAACGTGACTTCTGAAACACAGACGTTGAATGGAAACAGAACTCTATGGCAGCCTCTTCCCGTCACTAGTGGGGATATTCAATTGGGTGCAGTAAGCTCCTTCAAGTTCATGCCTTGCATTATTGACCTTTTCCACATCATTTGGCAAATTATTCCACTTATGTCAGCTAATGATAAAAAAATTGTATATACTTCCACCCCCTTGATATCAACACCACAGCCAAAAACATAAAATAATCTCCTGTCCATCGATTTTTTGTGTAAAACATGGTTGATTGAATTCTCGGCCTACAAAATCATCATAACCTTGCACGAATTCTGCATTCTAAAATGAATCTTCGAAGGTAACTAATGGGTCATTTCTTACTACCGAACAGCCGAAAACCCAGGTTTGTAATACCGCAGCGAATTCATCACCACAGGGCACACCTGTATTCAGGTTGCAAAGAGTGAGACTAACTGGATTTGCGCACAAAACTTCTAGAACTGAAAAGATTTTACAATAAAAAGCCCATGTAAGGCCCAACCCAATGAGTGTTCTAACGTGTGCTCCGAGGTGCAATTGAGTGATAGATTCGAGGTTCGCAGTGTTCAACGAACACGTACAAAACTTCTTCTGGGTTATCCCTCATAGCCAGAATGCAAGAACAGTTGCATAAATTTACGGCTAGACCCGCTTGGCTGCGCCGAGTTCAAACTAAACCCTTTATTTTCACAGTAATACTGGTAACATTATGCTTCTTCGCCCCCCAACGAGAGGATTTCCTCCTCCAGTGCACTGAGAGGCACTTAATTTTTTGGTCTCGGACTCCATGCCGGGAATAGAACTTAAAAATATCTTTATCAACAAATGTTTCTTCTTTTGTAATAAATTCAACATGAAGTGATGACTTTTTGCCTCGTTATCTTAAATAATGAAATCACGAGAAAAATTGCCACAAAAATCCATGAAATTCGTGCGTTCCCTAAAATCTAATAGAAAGATCTCTATTCGGGCTCGGGTTGCTGACTGGAAATTTATTTCATATAAACTGATATAATGTTCAAAGTCCCATTTCAACGCCATCAATAAGGTTTACCTATCCGCATTCCTAGTAGTCTTGATCGGTACACATCCACAAGGCTGTATGCAGAACACTCCAGTCCAACTATCGCAATATACAGTCGATGAAGCATGATTTTCACCTAACATGCCCTTATTTATTAAGTACGTAGCAAAACATTAATGGGCGGATATCCACGTCTGACACTTACTAACGTACTTCCAGATCAACATCTAAGGTTTTCACCTTAACCCTAGTTCTGGACGCATGTGGTTATGAGCCTAATGGACATGTAAAACGGAATACCATTAAGGCTTCAGTCTACTGATCACGTATCATCCCTCTATTATCATCTTTCTCCAATTTCCTTTCCACATGTGCGCGTCTCAACAAGATTTAACTGTTCAGATTTAGGCTCCACTTTTGCGCAAGCAGTATCCAATTAGACCGTAGACGGCCACTTCTGGCCCAGTGGAATCTTAGAGAAAACCAGGATTAGTGGTAGGAAAGCATTCTTCACAACAAAACGACAAGTAATTTTAAATCAAAGTGTAAAGCAGCGCCCAGTTCTGATGTATGGCTGTCAGACATGGAGCTTTCGAGCTGAAAATGTTCGCCTA
>LUCM01001018.1:49374-64822 GCA_008360955.1 Fasciolopsis buskii | reverse complement strand
GACGGGAAGTATTTTTGCTGGATCATTTTTCTTGGTCTCACACAATGACTAGGATGGTGATCCATGTTACACGCCTTCAATGTGTTTTCTTTGAGCTTACCCAGTGGTAGAAACAGCCACCGGTAGTTCAGTGCGGGGTTTTTGGCTTGTGGTTACAGAGAAGAAGTGCTTGTGCTGTCAAGTTTAACAACAAACACACGTGTGGCGGCAGCCACGTGCCTGAATGTGTGGAAATTGTAAATGAGGTTCTAAAATGTGGGAAGAATCCCGGATTCTGAGCAAATAGTTGCCACGAAGTTTCTTTACGACCTAAGCAAGTTTTCAATATGCACAGGCGTCCAGACGGATAATATTTTGATCTGCGCAAATGTTGCTATTACCTAAAACGACTTGGCAGCTATTGATAAAAAACCCTGTAGTTGTTACATCCATGAATTGAAGTAGCAGCTGGTAGCCATGACTTTTCGATTTCTTACGCAGCCTGATGTAGATGCACCAGTGGTACGCCATGTCACGTGCATTCAAAATGCAGTGTTTCACTGCTATGAACGGAAAACGACCGGAAACAATTAGCACAATGGTTTTTCTCTCAGCGCATATCCGTTTGTGGACTTCGGTCCTAACGGAATCCAAATATTTGCAGGTTTCACCTAGGCTATGAGCGCCGAAACGCCTTGCAGGCACCTTGCTGCTGGGCTCGGGGGGGGGGGGTAACCGAGCCATGGCACTTTCAGAAAACTGTAGATTTTGTGAATATCGCTACTCTTTCCTTTCACGTTGTTGCATTTTAGCTTTATCAAATTCGTCGTCAAGAGGAAAAGATAAGGATTTTAACCTGACGGTTGTCGCGCCCTTGAGCACCGAGCTTTTGATGATCATGTAACCTTGTTCCTTTTAAGTGTTACCAAAGGTTGTTTTGTGGACACGTTTTTTTCTGTCGAAGACTGAGCATTATATCCTCTCAGCCTAATGCATATCTAAAGATTGGAGCACGAAGAAGTGTCGTGAGGGTACGTGGTGTCCACTCCCGGAGGGCACGCCAGTACCGGAAAAGACTGTGCCTTCATAAAACGGACTAGCACGCTATGAATAAATTGCAAATGATATAAAACGCAATGAAGGAGTGGGAAGCAATAATAAAAATTTGACTAAGGGGCAAAAAATGTAACAACCCCCGCTTCAGGTTACTCTTGACCACCAAGATGGTGTCCAGATAGATGGAAGCCTATAAATGGAGAAATACGTGGACCAGCCATTGCATTTATGTATTCTAGAAACAATTATGGGAACCGATTAGGCCGGTGTTGCATATTGTGACGGCTTTTGAAGTAAGATTAGACCAAAACAAGAAACGGGGCAGCTTAATCTTGGGTCATGTTTTTAAAGATCCTCAGTGGCATCAGAGTTGCTCTTCTTAAGTTGTAGTTGGTGGAGTCACATTCGTTTAAAGAAGTAACAGAGCAGTTTCAGGAAACAGATATATGAGAAAAGCATCGTTTAGTGCATCCAGCGGTTCTATTTTCAGTTGAATGGCGGGCATCCGAGGTCGTAATCCTTTGGTCATTAGCACCAGTTATTCTGTTTAGAGTATGATAGAAGCAGTCGGCAAAAGAAATAATGGTATGGTGAGCGATCAGATTCTCTGGGCTTAGAGTTTTCTTTTTGGAGAGTGCAAACTATTTTCTGGGCTGTTTCAGAAAACTTCCTTACATGAGAGAATTTCCTGGGTTATCCCGAAAATATTTACGGTAGGTTTTAAATGCAGCAGACTACGCGTTCCGTTCAGAATTAGTTTGAGATGATGGAAAAGATCGCAATCGAAACCAGAGGAGACTGCTTTTGAAAATGCAGATTCGATGTGCCTAAAACTATGCAGACTTTTCTGATGATTGGCACTGACGTGACAGTTATTAATTTAGGCTTTATAACAGATAAACCAAAAATTATTGTGTGCCAAAGAAATGTTCGAAAAGGAGGGGTTTTCAAAGGATGCTTGATAATTTGGCATATTTTTTGTGTTCATCCAACGGATACCGAGTAGGAAGAGTCTAAAGCAAACACATAAATTTCGAGTATCATTTGCCTTAAAATGAATGATAAACCGACACAAATGCCAATTAAGCTAGGAGACCAATATGACTGCCAAGCGATAGCAACAAACAAGAAGCTCTGTAGTAGTGCAACCCCTTCATCTAAGACTGTAATTCAAGAGTGAAGACAAAGCAAATAAAACAGGGCAAGCATAGGGCTTAAAAGCAACGATAAAGAAACTGCACGTTACTGAAACCTGAGTCCGTGCGCCGGTATGGCGCAGTTTTGAAAGTCTTTTGGCTCGCTAAATAAAGATGTAACAGCTTAAGTGCCGTTTCGCCAAGCCACAGACAATGAGCTAGAACGGAAGGCTATGTGATGGCATGAAATAAATATAAAAAGGTGCATAAGCTGCGGAATTACCGGGGAAACATGAGGAAATGCGAAACAGCCTGTGTTCGGCAGGCAGGTGTAGCGCAACCGCCAGATTCTCTATAGGGAGTTTGAAAAAATAAACACCTTAATTTTGCTTCAAGGTTGCCATATTCAGGATTTAAAGCATTAAGAAAACCGATATATAACTATCCTAGGAAACCGGACATGCCAAGTGGTAAAGGATCTCACGGGGTGATGTTGGCTGGTTTTGTGGATTGGGGATTGCGGCAACATCCTGGAAATTGGACCGAAGAATTTCCCCTGTTAGAAACACCCTGCTTAACCTCAGCAAAACGATCCGTTACAATTTTAAAGAGGGTGAGTTGCTAATAGCACGAGATTGTTGTGGTTTGTTTACCATAAGTCAAAACTTGTCGAGGAAGAAATTGTTTCGTAAACCATTCTGAGAGTTATAAACAAAGGCTCTGTTGTGACGGTTACGATCAGTTTTGCGGACTTCCGCCAGCTCTCACAGTAATAATGGGTTTTAAATGACTAGTGATTTTCGGAGTGGAAAATTCATAAATCTATTTTAGCCATCGGAAGACGAGTGGTTCCGTTTTCATCGGAAAGCATCCTTGTCTCTGGCTGAATTTCGCGCTTTGCGGGATTTTTTGCAACAATCTTGCCTACTCAGAGATCAATGAAATGTAAAACGGTCGAAAGTTCCAAAAATCGTTTAGAATGACTCACACGAGCACCTAATTTACACTCCTGCGACCGAAAAGTTTGGTAAAAAACGCCAAGGTTGTAAGAGCTGGTTATTTGAATATGGTTATGCTCTGTGTAGTTCAACGCACATGAACACTGCATACACAAAATGGTCGCACCAATCCTGGAAAAATATATAGACTAGTCAGAGTGGAAGATTGGGTGGAACGGGGAATTTAAACTTTACATCGTGGGTTTTACGGAATAGAATTTTATCAGCCAGTCGTCTCTACCAAGAGCTGAGAGACTGCAAAAGAGTTATCTCTTTTTGAAGGCGGGAGCCACGGGATAGAGATTATACAACGTTTTCACATCGTCGGCAAGAACAAGTAGGGTTTCACTGTGAGCAGCATTTGATGGGTCTTTCGTATACGTAAGAACCCGTAAAGTTTCCGACACTTTAAAATCGTCCGCTTTTAGAAACTGGTTTCTTGGATTGCGACCCGAAGCCAGCCAAGATAAAGGAGGTTGGAGATACCACAGATCCACAACATTTCCAACAAAAGGCGACAAATTATCTGGTCAGAAGCTTTTGTCAAATTCAAAAGACTGCTATCATTGATTAACCACTGTTATGAAATCACGAAGTCAATCAGTTTTCTAAAACAATGCGCCAATGTTTGTTGTCTAGTGTTATTGATTTGGTGGTTCTGCAGCTTTCTAGTGGCTGTTCTCTCCAAGCTTCTCGATGCTACTTGGGCAAGATTGATTAGTCTATATCTGACTGGATCACACTGATAAACCTTCTCGTGGATTGGTAAGAAAACGTGGCATGCCGCAACGAGAGGCAACAACAATATTTCAAGGACAGTTTATTTAGGTTATTTGAACGGATCAGGGTAGCCAGCTCCCCGAATCTAAAAGTTACGGAAAGCGGGAACCCGAGCCTCTGGTAACATGAAATGCCCATGGGTTCACCATAGCAATGGACCTTCTTTGGACGAGGGTTTTGAACCGTTATTTAGACTTTGATCTGGCCTTGTGAAAATGTCATTTCGAGAAAATTTCCACGTCCGGTTGCGTTTTTGACATTCTGAGGTCTTTCCCGAACGTCCCGGTATCCACAAAAGGCGGCAAATTTTTGGAAGCACAACTTGGGGCCAACATCATTTAGAAGTTTAATTACCAGTTGCAATAGAAAAGGCTATACATTTTTCTAGGCACATCCGAGAGGCCTGCACAACATGCGATCACACCCCACTTGGGTCAACAATAGAAAAGCAGTTCTTTAACTTGATGGACACAGATTGATTTTGAAGAACGAAATAACAGAGGGCAGCATGTGTGGTACAGTAGGCCGCACCGCACGGTGACGTGGAATACTCAACGAAATTATTAATAGGACTGTACCAGCAGCTGTGGAAGCTACAGTTCGTTTGGCTCCCAAAGGATATACGGGAATGAATAAAAGCGGATGCATAGCAGATCGGCGGAAAAGTGTGAAATGATCCCTTTCTCACTCAAATGTTTACTCAATGAGATTCGGATGGACTGGGCTGATGAGCGAAATGTGGGAGGTTGTAGAACCGATTGTCCAAACGCGAATCTCGCATTACGTTTGTCAGTCCTTTA
The DNA here is from genome assembly GCA_008360955.1 of Fasciolopsis buskii. Lineage (NCBI taxonomy): Eukaryota > Metazoa > Platyhelminthes > Trematoda > Plagiorchiida > Fasciolidae > Fasciolopsis > Fasciolopsis buskii. The sequence continues at coordinate 60,073 of LUCM01001018.1, read as the reverse complement.
CCTTTGTGCTCACTTGTGCGTCATTCTTACTCGGTTCCGTACGACTGCAATACTTGCAACCCTGACAATTGACCGACATAAAGAAAAGACAGTCGGGGGCGAAAGCGGGCAGAGTGTGTTTTGACAGGAGCGTGCGAGAAGTGCATGCGTGAGCAACACACAAATGGCGACTGCGCTTGGCGTTCAGCATTCGGCTAAACATGCTAGTCGGAGAAACAAATCCATGTTCCGCTACAAGGTCGCTTTCCTTGGTTTGCCTGGCGTGGAAGCCATCTGAAAAAGGAGAATATCAATGGTTTATATTAACATGCTGGGAGTTGCCTACCGGTGTCGGTATGAGCCATTAGAGATTGGAAGCAAGGTCAACTTTTCCCGAGAATAAAAGGAATTCATGGTCAAGAGCTGCAACAAAAGATGGCATTGTAGATACATCGCAGAGAACCAATTGTTAGAATAAAGCATACTACAGTATTGGTGATAGATTTGATCAGCGGGAAAAACAACTTTGCTGAAATTGTTGATAAAATCACGTCACCAGTTTTGTCTCATTCCTCTCTAGTTAAATGAAGGCAACACAGATTCAGCAATCGGTTATAAGATATATAAATATACTTTGATGTAAAATCGAAGGACATTTGTAGGCAAGAGAAAGTAAAGTTTGCGCCGCATCTTCTTAGGAGTATATATCGGCTTGTGAGTTGGACCTCAGGGAGCTTTTGTGGATGCTCTCAGGCGCACGATCATGGTGGACAAAAATCTGCGAAAAACTTGATGAGGCTCAGTTTGAACATATTTGACTATAGTTAGCGATTGAAGCTTGATGTGACGGGCGGAATTCTAAGGTAGTCACAAAAGAGACATTGCACCTCAAAACTGAAAGTGGGTATTTGGAATTTTCGGGCAGATTGCGCAACTGTGTGTTGCTCCCGAAAACAAGCCAGATACTACGTCCGAAGAAATAAAAGGTTACTGAGGGAAAGATTTGACAATAACGTTTTTAGGTGGGGAAAAGCTAGTAAGGCGTCACAGTTTGGGCTGTCTCACCAAGAACATGAAAAGAGTGAGTATAACAGGTTGAAACAATGTGAACAAAACCGGTTACTGATGACAAGGCATCTTTATTTGTTCAGCGTGGCACGACAGAAAAGGCTAGTGGTCGAATTTGAGGCAAACGAAAATGAGAGCGTCGGAAATATATACGTGCGCAGCAGGAGAGGTAAATGAAACCTAGAGAAAGTTGCAACCTGTTTAGTGAACTTGATGGAGTATTGCTCAGATGGCAAAGGTATCAGTCGAAATTTACAGTTTTGGTGGTTGTTGAATTGAGGTTGGTTTATGCATGCAAGAGAGTCAATTGTAGATAGTCATTTCAAAAAGATGAATAATTTGAACTAATAATTAGTACCAGGTTCAAATGCTGCTGTCTTAGAAGTGTTCGTGGCAGTTAACATGAAAGCATTGTTGGCCGTTAAGTAACATGTCAGAGCGTGTTTGAACATGCTATGATTTGGCCAATTAAGCAAGGACTTTGGACGTTTGTTCCATAGTCTAGCGTATTTTTCCAGTGAGAAATCAGATCTCAAAGAAGCTCAAGAATTGGGGATCAGGATACGGAAGTCTCTGTGGCGAAGGGCATACAGAGAGGTAGAAAGTAGTTGAAGTTCACATGCACATTTTCTTGTTTGACGGAGGATCAGTTAGCGGAGAAAGCAAAGAATAAGCCTCATACGGCAAGGGCAGAGGGATTTTATTTTAGGATCATTAAACCTTTGCTTTTGTCATTACGTTGGAGGGACAATATATACCCTTGGACAATTTGCAGGGGTACAAGCATTAGTAAAATTAATTCAGTACTATTCAGAGCAGGACCTGGCATAGGAAGGTGATGAGAGGATTTTAAATCCCCGAAGCAAAATTTCAGGTTAAGAAATTCGATAATTTTCTGCACTCAGCAAACGGGAAAGCTGAGGGTACAGGAATGGAGAAAACCAAGAATGCTTATTCAAGAATCAAGTCAAATACTAAAGTTTTTGGTAATCATAGAGTTGGGGCAATGTAACATCAAAATTACAGACAGCAGCTGTCGCTGGCCGAAAATTCCATCTTGCAAGTGCTGCACTAGCTTGAGGATTCATTGTGTCCTGTTTTCCATTTAAAATAGCATTGTTCATACCGGATGGAAGGAGTTCAATAACAACGTTTGTTTTCAGCGACAATGAGCGGAGTCCCTTGGCGTGGAAGGCATCAAAGGTGTAAGTCAAAAATAAAAGCGTGCCAAGAGCACTCCCTCAGGTCACATTGCTGGTACCCGAGACAATCTCGGAGACCGCTTGTTGCCTTTTTGCAGATAAAAAGAGAAAGACTCCGAGGGACTGTTCTAATTCATAAGCAGATATCCTGACGAGAATTTCTAAATGTGTAAAACGACCGAAAGTTGCGGTCATTCACATAAATATAAGAAGAATTTCTGTTGATAGCAGCTCTAGTGGTTTGATTAGAAGGTCCAGTTAACAGAGGGCAGATTTTCGCATTTTAAAAAGGCCGTGGTGACTTTCATAAATGAAATTATGCAATTTCGAGTTATCCAAAATACGTTTCCTAACCAGGCCATCCAGCTTCCTGAGATGCGTTGGAATATGATTAATGGGGCGATCGTCTGGTAGATAATGATAGGGGCCTTTTTTAACCTCAGATAATAATTGAGATTTTCGACTAAAATTCACGGATGCCATATTTTATCGACACACTTTAGGCGCTCAGAAATAAAAGGAATTATCCAATTCACCTAGTCGGATTGGTGAAGGGAGATACGGTCAAAATCTAGAAGAGCTGGCGTTACAACGGCAGCACATACTGTGGTAACTTTAGACGTGTCTACTTCGAAATTGGAAGAGGACAGCTCGTAAAGCGATTTACACGTGGTGGAAATTGGCGAACCTCCGCAGCAATAAGAGCAGAAACAAGTTTACGAAATAATTCAGCAGTGGCTAGTGAATGGCTCAGAAAAAAGCCGGCAAGCAGCTCTGGGTGTGGCACATTAGTATCTGAAGGATTGCCTGTCTTGACTTTGCGTGAAATCGAAGCTACTTGGTCAGGGATTCATGGGAACACAACATTCTTGGTTTTGTGGATGATCTCGGTGATTGTGTAATTAATTGATAGATGGCATAACGAAGCAACCAGAGTAAACCAATAGTTTCGTAAAAATAAGCTGGTTTTTCAAATAAACTCATTGGAAAATTAGGAACACTGTCCAGTGAGTTAATTAGAAGGGTCAAATACAGAGTGATCTGGTTAATATTTGTATAATCACTAAAGTAAAGTATATTTGCTGCATTTCGAGGTTCACGGTGGGAAAGAAGTTGAGGCACTCTGCTGAACGCGGCAGTCGAATAAATAAGAGCCAGTCATAGTGAGTATGTGGCATTTGAAATTGCCCAGTGGAATGTACATGGGCCGCAGTGATGACGTTATAGGACACAACCTTGTGGCAGCCTCCTTGGTAGTGGCTAAGCATTTGAGCATAAATATTCGACAAACGCGCAGTAAACAAATTTGAATATGCCATCTAGCCTAGGGATCGAGGTAACATACTGCGTTCAACGTCCAATACTGACGCAGTAGTAAAAATTGCCTTTCTAATTCGGGACCGTGAGTTAATTCCAATTAGCATTAGGGTCTTTGAATTCCCCAGCGATTAACCTATAGCCAAAAGGTACTTGAGAAATATATCCGAGTGAAACTTTATTGGGAACGACGTCGGAGTGCATAAAGTGGAAATCTTCGCAACTTTGGTGAAGCGGTGCCTTCGTAAGCTGCGTGACCACCCATGTAGAAGCGTTGGCAGATTCAAGTACAGTCTGTTCCTATGACGCAGCTTAATATTTAATCTTGAAGTTTACCAAGAATCTTCTGTCTGGAATGGGTCTACTCTTGCGAAATATATTGTGATCGATCACAGCACAGGCAACTGAATTTGGCAGCCAGGCCTCAATTAAAACTGTGATATCCGGACGAGAAGCAAGAACAAAGTTATGCAAGGAAAAGAATGCTTGAATATCAACCAAAATTTGAAGAAGAGATAGCTTGGCAGAGTTAAGTGTGATTGAGGATAAGTAATAATAACGAAATTGTGCTTTTCCACAGGTTACTGAGGTGGGTTAGGTGCTCAATACTGCCGGTTAGAGGATGCGCCAGTGACGAAGCATGTACGCCAACAGTGACTAACCTGCACAGACGAAGTGCTGTGAATGCTGTCAGGGTAGGCAAGCCTATTCTATACTCAGTCTGACCCAGAAGGTTTATGGGGAAGGGAGCGTGTGGCCGCGCTTATTGATGAGATATAAGGTAGAGAAGAAAGGATCTGTTACAAATACTAGAAACAGGCNCAAACCTCTCAACACCATTAATAATAATAATAATAACAATAATGTATAGTTCTCGATTTTCGAGAGGCATGCGCAAGGCAAGATCAAATTTCTAAAAGGATGATGCACAGGAAATGCAAACAACAGAAATCGAATGGGATAAGGGGTGAGAGCAACATTGAGTTATTGCAGAAGCATGTTGGAAAATGAAATGAGATGATGCAAAGCAACGGGGAAAGTACAAGTTTTCTGGGACTGTTTGCGAACAGCGGGCTACGAGTCATTTCGTGTTCAAGTGCACTAAATATGCGCATTGCTGGCGCGAAACATGGACGGAGCTCAACGGAGGATGTCGAAGAAGAGATAGCTTGGCAGAGTTAAGTGTGATTGAGGATAAGTAATAATAACGAAATTGTGCTTTTCCACAGGTTACTGAGGTGGGTTAGGTGCTCAATACTGCCGGTTAGAGGATGCGCCAGTGACGAAGCATGTACGCCAACAGTGACTAACCTGCACAGACGAAGTGCTGTGAATGCTGTCAGGGTAGGCAAGCCTATTCTATACTCAGTCTGACCCAGAAGGTTTATGGGGAAGGGAGCGTGTGGCCGCGCTTATTGATGAGATATAAGGTAGAGAAGAAAGGATCTGTTACAAATACTAGAAACAGGCTAAAGAACTGAAGGTTAGGAGGTCGACAAAAGCTAATTCTGGGGCGATAAATGAAGTATATTGAAGATGTCCTTGCAGCGGGAATAAGCCTAAAATGGCCGATATTTTGGACTGAAGCACGAGAAGAGTGGGGGAGAAAGATGGTAGGTCATGATCAAGGAAAAAACCTGACCTGTTTACGTGGGCTGGTTTTCCAATAGACATGCGGCTTGGAGGCGAATGTTCGGGAGCGAGGGTGGTTTGCATCAAAGGGGTATCTCATACAGCTAATTTGAGTGTCGAGAAAAAAGCGGGCCCGTGGATGACGTTTGGTGAGAACTCTGTTTTTGGCATTGATCTGCGGCCAATATAATAGGCGTAAAGGAAATTAATAATGGGAGGAGGAGCAGAAGACAACTCAGAGCAACAGATTAGGCAAGTGGCGGATCAGATTAAAGGTCCAAACAGGCCCCAGATGGTGCAATATGCAGAGGTGTTGGGAGATTTTGGGACGGCGAGGCAGGGGACTTTTGGATTTCCAAACTGGTAATTGAGCAGAATGAATGCAGGAGGGTTAACGCTATTTTGGAATTTGGTAAGCGAGGGATCCGAAAGTGTTTGTGGCAGTGCGCCGTGTGCCAGGCATCATCGAGGGTGAACATAGATCACTATCCTCAGGGTCCTGAGTTTCTTGGTGTGGGTGTTCAGTTTGCACTGGGCAGAAAATCACTGATCACTTCAGTAGGGTGAATGGGTCCGACACAAAACATGGACGGAGCTCAACGGAGGATGTCGAAATATGGCCGGGGTCCCCAAACGTCAGCAGCGTTACTTAATGTTCGGAAACGTTGAGCTGAAGAAATAACAAACAATGGTAATGCGGTAATTGGATGGAAGCGGTGGAAACCAGGCAGAAAATCATGCAAGGTGGATAAGACACGTATTAAACAACAAATGACCAAACAATTGCCGACGGCTGATTGTCTCAAACTATCTGGAGGAAATTTTTGAAGATTCGGATATGGAACTCCCAAGAATAGTGATTATATTTACATACGGATGGCAGTAAGCTGTACTGGGAGGTGCGTCAGATAAGAGAGATTTTGTGCACAAACATTACTTCAATACACTAGCCAAGAACGTCCTCTATGCTGTCATTTTTGTTGTCGCAGCATTTTGATTTTATTCAGCAGTACGGTCGGGGAATATGAGGTGCGCAAGCCGTTCCGGAGCCAGTAGTAATCGCGGTTTTATCCAATTGCAAGGATGCAAGTTGAGATATCCAGTGCAATAGTCCGCGTAGTTTCCGTTGGCCGGGCCAGAATTCGAGCGCTAGTTCTAGCTAGCAGGTTCCCAGCAGAAATGATAAGATAGCAGATTTAGAATCGCCATTAAGAGGACGGAAGCGTTGGCAGCGCGTCTGCTGCGGATGCGAGATCTGTAACGCAAAAAAGAGAAGTAGTCTGGCTTGGCTGCCAGCTTGGGGTTATGGTGGTTATTGGATGGCGACAACATACCTGCAACATAGTGCATCTGTTCCGTAAAATGTGGTAACTAGAATTGAACTATGGTAACAGTTTTAGGGGCAGTTGAGAGTTTGGGGATCACCAAGAACGACGTATTCAGCCCTGCCAAGCAAGTAAAGCGGATAGGATGACATAAGGAGTGAGGAGTACACAGGTTGAAGGTGTTTAAAATCACGGAATGTGATGAGAGCATGGATCCGTCATGAAGTGCGTTGACAATTTTGTCAGCCCACATTGGGAAAAGCCTATAGGTTAGTTGTTTAAGCCACTGGTAAACGGCACATCACTACGACCGGGGTCAAAGTGCATTAGCGTGGCCGTGCCAGAAAGTCAAGAAGTGAGGGGTGGAGCCGAATCTCAGATGATGATCTCAGCAGCGATTCGGTCATCGACTAGAATTCTAACCCATGTTCGTAGGCCTCGTCCAGTCAAACGTTAGCTCGTGTTAGGTTAATTAAGAGCGAGACATCCAGTAACTCTGCCAGCTGGGCTTTGAACTGGGCTAGAGTTGGGCACGACCGCATGGACCTAGGGAGATTTTTCCACAGTTTAGAGTAAGCAACTGTGAAGAATTTAGCCCTGATCGATAGTCGAGCCAGGGGTATTCTTAACGAGTAGTATCTATTACGAAGTGGATGCGGAGGATTACCAGCGCCGGTTGTGACGTGTCTATAAGAGTGAACATTGTTAGTTTAGACTAAATGAAAGACCTAGATTTCTAGTGAACGCCCGCTGCGCATTCTCGATTGCAATTCGATCGACACCACGCATATGCGCGAAGATAACCGGGCAATACACGATGTGGGACCTGGCGTGAGATTTGAGGGTAAACATTCCGCAGTATTCAGTGCGGAATACCCTTAAGATCATTGTACTGGTTCATTTAGCTACAGCGGTCTGATGGTGGGCTTGCTCATGGGAGTTGAAGGAGCAGGAGTATTGTAACCCTAAGTCCTTAACTTTGTGTGATAAAAGAACTGGCATGCCGTTTATGGAGAGGGAGCCCGGAGGAACATGGCATTTATATGTTATTAGAGAATTTCTGTCATCAGAGAACTTCATGAGCCACTTGGAACACCAGCTATAAAGATACTCTAGTTCTTCATTGATAAGTACAGGAGTGGAGCTAAATGAATCAGCATCAAAAGAGCAGACTATTTTGATGTCATCGGCAAACGGGAATGGCGCGCCATGACGAATAACTTCAAAGATATCGGTAATGTATATTAAGAATAGGAAGAGACCTAGGACACTCCCCTGAATGACCCCACTGGTTATAGCACAGGGCTGGGAAGAACAACCGTTAAAATTGACTGCCTGAAAGCGTTCGGAAAGATAGGTTGATAGCCAAGATGCGAGAGGATTTCTCAATCCATAAGTCCTAATTTTTGCCAGAAGTCAGGAGTGGGAAACGCGATCAAACGCTTTTGAAATGTCTAGAAAGATTATGAGCATCGACCGGTGATGATCAGCACTCTGGGTAACCAAGTTTAAGAAGTGGTGGTTGTATCGGTGTGTATCAGCACTAGGGAGATCGGAATGTCCGTATTCCTTACAACAACTAAGCAGCTACTTTGGTACTTTTGTGGACTAATCGGTCAGTTTTCGACAGCATGGTCTTTTCAGTTAATTTCTTTGCATTTTCAACCATCAAATGAAACAGCAACTGCATACTTGACCCTGCCAGTTCATAAGTAACGTAGCTTGACTAATCCTCAAAATTTCCAAGCGCGTCGAACCTTAAGGTTTTCGATGTGGATTGTCAGCTTCTTAAAAATGGATGTTGTAATACAAAACGTCGGCACTGAGGCCGTGCCTATTTTCGGAGCTATATATATGTATATAAATATATATGTTAGTCAGTAGTATGTGCAGAAATAAGGTTATTTTCTTGAGCACGACCGGCTTCGCGGTTATTGCTGCTCATCAGACGTGCGTAAACAGTACTCCGATCAATTAATCCGAAGTCGCAGTTGTGATTACGAAAATGGATTATTAGTCCATTCACGCTCCTACCATACAAACTATTGTGTATATATTACATGATACAGTCCATTGTCTGGTCAAAATGATAAAATGTGCACCAGCTTTCGGAGTCGCTGCTGCATGAATTCTCGTTTTGGTTTGTCCTACTCTACTCCCCCAGCCTATCGGTACAAATGCAAACAAATTTAGAAGCCTATCTTTTACATAAATTACCGCACCGCTTTAAAATTAACTGACCATTGAGTGAACTGTCCATTAAAAGATATGATGCACATTTATCTGCATAGACGATCCTTTCTCGTCCTATACCCATTGGTTTTTCAAGTCAAACGGACAGGCGGGGCATGATCGGCACCTGAGGAAGCCGTGTTGGGAGGGGTCGATAAGGTTATTAGTAGTAAGGAAGTAAACCAGCTGCTCTTTAACAACCATTTCCATAGGCTTGGATGGAACTGGAGTGTGATTAGTGGGGCGGAAGTTTTCAGGTTCATACACAGAACTCTTTTTGCGATGTGGAACAACGATGGAGGTTTTCCATTGTGACGGACAAGTAGCGCCGGACATGGAGAGCGAGAACAGATTTATAAAGAGCAGTGGAAGATCTGCACCAGCGGTGCGAAATAGAACTGGTGGGATGCCATCAAGGCCAGGCTGTGGGATGGCCTGGAATATTTCATCACATTGATGATGCCAGAAACGTCGAATGAGATGGAGAATAATCTAACCGAAGTTAACATGGAGTAGATTTCAGAATGTGGCCGGTTGTCATTAATGAGAGTAGAAGAGAAATATGTGTTGAATGCTTCTGCGATGTCTATAGGGAATTCGATGCGTAAGCAATCGAATGTGATGAAGTTTGAAATAGTTGACGATTTGGGCTGCGAGTGAGCTTTGAAAATGCGGGAAGTCTTCCGAACTGGGTTAGGCGACCCAAGAGCTACCACTTCTTCCCTTTTTAACCTTAGTTCGGACTCGATAAGAAATTCTCGTTGCAAGCGGTTGACTTGCATTAAGAGCAGGAAGTCTCCCGTTTTATTGTGTGCAAGGCAAGATCACGTTTTACATTGATGATGCACAGGAAATACGAACAATAAAAATCGAAGGGAGAGGGGGTGAGAGCGACCTTAAGTAATTTGAAAGGTTTGGCTTGTTTTTGTATATTTCTCGACATACGAGAGTCGTGCGCAAGGCAAGATCGAAATTGTGCAAAAAAGGCACAGTGCCCACACGGAAAGCAGAAATTAAACATACAACGCAATGTGGTTTTGCTCACAAGATCAAGACAGGCAATGGGATTATGTGGTGGAGAAGAGGATAAATATGGATGTGATAACGCAATGGAGATAAGTTAAAACCAGACCGGATATAAAAAAGGCAGTATAAACCTCGAAAATTGTGAAAGCACAGTCTGTTGAGCAAAGAAAGTGGCGACAATGGATGGGAATTGTGCGATTGTAAGGCTAATACATGAGGTTTGTTCCGAGCAATTTTGAATTCATCAATTTCTGCTTGGTCTACAGATGAAAGTGGCGTTGGAAAAGAAGAAGAACGAAATAATTCAAGACGTATGACTTATTTCGTCTGGAGGCTATCGTTTGGGTTCGTCAGAAACAAGGTGGTTTCTACGGGTCAGTCATTAGCATGAAGAGAAGAATCAAGGAAAATTAAGGGTGAAGGTGATAGTGAATGTTTTCTTAGAAGACGGTTGCAGGTTATGGTTGCCACACCGTGTAGGCGACGGTGTTGGAAATATTAAGGTGGGTGGGTGGGGGAGGGCTATGGGGGAGCTGCGCTATACGCAGTTAGAACGATAAGGTTTATGGATATGAAGTCAGACCACTGAGCGATTGGCGCCATTTTATCAGGCAGATGAACGGTGAGATGCATCCGACGTGGAACTGCACATAACTAAGTAGCATGCACTGGTGTCGGAGTTCTGTTTGAAGTGGAGGAGACTAGGTTGATTCCTGTATGACATTAGTAGGGAGATTTACTTTCCTTTCCGCAATGAACGAAAAGGTGGTATCAATGCGTTTTTCAGAAGCCCAATCCAGTTTCATCTACTCGATCCTCAAATGAGTATCGGTGATATAGATAAATGAGAAAGGGTGCAGCAACTACTTTACGTGCTTCGTTTTTAAATGCAATAGATAATGGTGACATAATGCGCAG
>LUCM01001018.1:13063-42019 GCA_008360955.1 Fasciolopsis buskii | reverse complement strand
CTAGTCTGCCTTCGATGTCTTGGTGCGTATGGAGTTCCAGGGGTTGTTGGTTTGTTTACTAAAGTAGTGCTGAAAATTGGGTTAGCTTTTTTAGTTGTGTGATACGAGGTGCGTGTTGTGGCCTCTTGGGCGTAGATGGCACTGGCAGCGTCTCTTTTGGTGACAAATTTGTGGTGTATTTGGTGGGTTGGGGTCTAGGGGCGAGGGGAACAATAGGACCAGCTTTAGGTCTGGCGGTTAGAGTAGGCAGACAGGATGCTCTAAACATACTGAACCCCTCACTTGCAGATGTCCGCTGGGATTTTAAAGATGGGGTTGTAGATGACTGCAGTGGGGATTTGCACCCTGAAGTCGATGGTTCAAGGTGCAATTTTTGCGTGGATATTGAATGGGAGATGAGGAGAGTGACTTATTTGAGTCAACTCCATGTTTAAGAAGAAGTTTTGGGGTTTTTGATCGTGAACATGGGTTTGGTGGTGTAGGAGGATAGCAGGGAGACTTGATGATTTGTACGCTGGGGGAGGCAGGGGTGCTCCTGCCTTGAAGACCGAGTACCTCACATTGGAGCGGTGTTTCGTCCTCTGCAATCCTTATAGATTTGTACAGGGTGTTTACAGCGATGCTATTTTTCTTTCTGATGAATTCACGGGCGACGTTTTCGTCTTGGAATTGCATCAGGACGGGAAGTATTTTTGCTGGATCATTTTTCTTGGTCTCACACAATGACTAGGATGGTGATCCCTGTTACATGCCTTCACTACAGTGTCTTTATCTTTCTTTAGTTGTTGGCGGTTATGGAATATTAAAAATTACAGTATCGCATCTGTTCTAGATACGTCTAAGAGATTCAGAAGACACTGCATAGATGAATCGACCAAGCCCAGCAAGGTAGTGTAAGGCGGTGTTTGACGATGGCTCAATAACGCGGGAGACTGGCGCCAGTTTGGTGATCGCTGCCTTCGCTCAAGTCAGTTGGGTAACAGCGCTGATCAATCGTCTCTCCAAGTCTTAAAATTTCTCATTTATTTCATAAAATGTATCAGCTAGTTTTACCGGGCAGCTTCCGTATTTGTGATTTAGGTACAGAGCGTGGCCCACCCGTTCGATTGGCAGTAATTTTTACACGGTTTGCCTGCGGCCTGGTATTAAAAACTAATTTGCGTGAGGAAATCGGACTATTTGAAAGAAACGAAAGTGTAGCACAAGCAATATGCAGAAAAATTTGGTGAACTTTTCCGAACAAAATACAGGCTTTTTCTACCAAACAACAGGAAGGAAAACTGGGTAAAGCTAGGAAGACGAATTCAGCAAAATTTCAAGCCGGGATTACTCACCGCAGAATGAGAAGCATGATACTCAGGTCAAGGCAACAGCCCTGTTAGGCGTCCACAAGAGTGGATGGCGTGTTTAGTTAAAAGCCTGTGTACCTATAAGTCTCATGAACGTCGTTCACAGGTTTCTTGAAGGGCCGGTCAGGGAACAACTGAGAAAATTCCTGAAGAAGTATTCACTTCTGTGCAAAGCGCAGCAGATATTCAAGACGTGTAGGCTATGTCCCCGAAGCACCTTTGGGTTCCAATTTGAGACTTCATTGAGGGATATGCTACGTAGATTTAAACAAGGGGTCTGATTCGGTGAATCAATAGCGGCTAAAAGCAAATGACAAATATGCCATTCGACAAGCACTGTTATGCACTTGAGACGGGAGAGTATTCAGCTATCTGATGTAAAAATGGTAACGAAATCAGGGAAACGAACGGTTTACTTTATCTTGCGGCCGCTACGGCTGCTTCGCTTATCCGGAACTTCGGGTTTGATTGGTGGTGTTGTGTCTTCAGTTCCACCAGCAATTTCTGCTGGTGGCGCTGGTAATGGCTGGGCTAGACCAGGTAGACGGGACTGATCAGATGAAAGGAGTCCGTCGTCTGACCCGTATTCCATGGTGTCAGGTTTATTGCTATCGATTGACACCGTGTTGTGTCGGCCGGCAAAGTCCAGTATGAACGGGTAAGGACCGCGTGTCACCATGTGAAACGGGCCGGCATACGGTGGTTGCAGTGGTGGTCAGACACTATTAACACGCACCAAAACATGAGTTGAAGTACTTAATGCGGTTGGAACGTGGCCCGAAGGTCGTGGGCCTTTCTTTGGATTGGCATGAAGCGTTCGCATGAGTTGTGCGAGACATTTTGCGTAGTCACCGTAGCTGAACTGCGTGGGTCTCAATGGGGACACCGGTTTCCGGGGAGGCGGAGCGTGCAACCGAACGCAAGCCCGTTTGTTGTGGTGCGCATTTCTTCATCAACAGAACTACAAGGGCTTAAACTAGCTAACGGACGTACTTCGCCCAAAGCGAGTTGGCCCCGGCTCAGACAGCAGCATTTAGTTGCCGGTGAAATCTTTCCACCAGACCGTTAGCTTGCGGGTGGTAGGTGATTGTTCTAATATGCTTACACCCAAGTGTTTAATCATATTTGAAAACGCCCCACCGATATGTGAGCCACGGTCGGTGGTCACTACAGCGGGGCAACCAAATAAGCTTACCCAACCAGACAAGGCTTTCGCGGCCTCTTCCGAAGCAAAGTAGGGAATTGGTGTGGCCTGTGGCCACACCTGTGGTCTACGCAGATGAGCATGCAGTGTGAGACGGTGGGAAAGTTGCTACGAGATCAACGTGTACGTGGTGAAAAGTGTCTCTGGTTCGGGAAAAGTAGCCAATGGGGCTTTGGTATGCCGGTATCCTTTCTCTCTCTGACATTAGAGGCGGGCGCAGTACCACTGGCACACGTCACGACTGACGTTGAACCATAAAAACACTCCGTCACTAGCCCCGCCAAGGCAGCCACACCCGGGTGGGAGAGGTTGTGTAACCACAGAAACGTGGCATACCGTGAGCCACTGACACCACCGACCTTGGACGACCTTGCGATACTTCGCAAAGAATTGTATTCTGTGACGCTGTGATGGGTAAGACCGTTAAGTTTATTGATCTGTCTCCTCGAAATTTTTCCGTATCGGGATCCATCACTTGGGCCCGTGCCATCGCATCGACGATGATGTTCGGTGTTGAAGACAAACGAAGCTGGTGTATGCAAGAAAGCGCATCAGCGGCGAAGGTATCTGTCCCAGGGGCATGTGGCACGTCAACAGTGAACTGTATAACAAAGTCCAATTGGCGGATCTCTCGCGGCGAGTAGCGGTCGAGGCTGAATGCAGCGCGTATACCAGTGGCTTGTGGTCTGTAGACACATTGAACGAGCGGCCTCCTAATGCTTGCAGAAAGCTCGGACAGCTAGGTAGACGGTGAGTAGCTCCCTGTCAGACGTGCTATATCTAGACTCTGCCGGCTTCAGCCGCTTAGAAAAGAATGCTAAAGGCTCTCAAGAACCATCGGTGTACTGCTGAAGTATAGCACCGACTGCAGTGTTTGAGGCGTCAGTTATCAGAAATATGGGTGCTGAAGGATCGGGATGTGTGGGTGAGCCTATTTTGAGCATAGCGTCGTTAATGGAAATGAACGCCAGTTTTGCAGCCTCGATGAACGCGAACTTATGCTTAACACCCCATAACAGGTCTGCAGGGGGGTAGTTATTTCTGCGCAATTAAGAATAAAACATAAATAGAAGTTAACCAGGTCAGCAGATTGCCGTAAGAATGAGGCCCAGGATAGTCGTGAACATCAGCAACCTTATTCAGCGATGGAGCTATACCTGAGGACGAAACGATGTGCCCTGAGAATGTGACACTGGGTTTTCCAAGCTCACATTTTGAAGCGGTAATCGTTACGCCGTGTTTGTTGAGGCAATAGAGAATAGATAGTAGGTGAACAGAGTTTTGCTCCTCCGAATGACTAGCTACTGTGATATCGTTTAGGTGTACGCAAGTATTCTCGAACCCTCGTGTGATCTCATGCATAAAACTTTAGAAGGTTTGAGCTGCATTGCTGAGCTCGAAAGGCATTCTCACGGACCCGAACAGTCCGAAAGCTATGGCTGCTGCCGTTTTTGGCATTTCCTTCTCTTCTACGGGGATCTGATTGTATGCTCGAACTAAGTCCATGCGGCCGAAGATCTTGCAACCGGCGACGAATGGAGGCTTCTTATGTGGGGATTAGGGTATATATCCGGAACGGTGACCGCGTTAAGTGCCCTGTAGTCTCCACATGGCCATTAGGCTTGGGGACCATATGAAGCGGAGAGGCCCAAAGACCACTGGAAGGTCGGATGGAGCCCAGTTCCAGCTTTTGGTCGAATCCCGCCTTGGCCAGGCGGAATTCGCCCGGAGCTAGGCTTTGAGGCCGACTGAATGTTGGGGGTCCTGAGATCTTTATATGGTGAGCTACCTTGGTACTGACTGCGGGAAGTGGGATGGCATACCGCAGTATGCCCGAGTAGTCGCGAAATGGCCCGCTATATGGCTGTTGGGCTGGCATCTTAGCGTACTGTGGCGTAATTTGTTTGACAACGGCGTACGAGCCGGTCGCGGTCAGCGACGCTTGACTGTCTACAATTTTCCTGTGCTGAGCATCGACTAGTAGGTCGAAATGCTGGAGAAAATCTATGCCAATAATAGGGTATGGGGCGTCGACAAGGACCGCCCAACGAGATTTACGATTCAGGCCTAGATCGAGTGTGAGGGAACCGTATCCGTACGTGTGTATGTCGGTCCCGTTCGCAGCCCGTAGAATCTCTGCCTGTGCAAAGATAGAATTGCTCGGGTTGCGAAGGATTGCGCTAAATTCGGCACCCGTAGCCATCAGGAATAGCTTGTTATTCGTCAAGTCTTTGACGTTAAGGAAGCGACAAATTTTAGCCAGCCCGGAGTCGCATGCCGCGACCACGAACCGGGAACCTAGTTTCCCCATTTTTCGCCCGGAAATGTGCAATCGGGGTCATACAGATTTGCTAGGCTTCCAAAGCGGTCATGGTACTTACAGTAACCTTCCGCGGATGGCAGGAAGGGGCACTTTGGAGAGGAGCTACGCGCATGCCGCGAAGCTGGATGAACCGATCGCGTCGCCGATATCTATCGACTTTGAGCCGCTGTAGCGATGTTTCGATCCTCTTCAGAATAGTTGTTAATTCGTCCTGCGGCTCTGGGGGATGAAAAGGCATTCACTAATGAGACACCTGGGCTATAGCGCGACATAATGTCGTCAGCTATTTTGGCTTTATTCTAGTGCATGTTTGCGGGCATTGCCAAGCAAGAGTAGTAGGTATGGTGGGAGCCGTTGAAGCCACAGCTTTCTTAGCCTCGGGTCTTTGCCGAACGTTGTGCTTCCGAGACGCCGCATTTCCCACAATGGTTCTGAAGACATTCTATTTCTGAGCTCGATCCCTCGAGGCAGTTGTCGGATGCGTTGATCTTCCGTAGAGACAGTCCGAGATATAACGCCCCTTTCGACGCGTCGTAACTACGCGAAGATACGATGACGTCCCTGATCTGAAGAGTTACATTTGTGAGAAGATGGCTAGCCACCCATTTAAACGCCTGGCATCGCTAGTTATTCTGTAATTCTCGAACTCCCATTCAACTGAAGTGAATCAGTTGAGGATCGGACGGCATGAAGGACGATATGTGGAGAGTTATCGCACCTACTTTTGGGTCTGGCGACGGTTTTCGCCCCGTGGACATAACACCGCACTTTTAAAAACGAAGGAATTAGTGTGAAAAAACGTGCCGAAAAATACCGATAGAAAAACGCAGCCAGTAAGAACCAAAAGGTAAAAGCAATCTGCAAATACGGTAAAAAGAAAAAAACCAGTGGTGACATTTAACCGGGCGTCAGCAAAAAGGAATAGAGGCCAGATAATCACGTCGGGCTAGCAATTTGTAGTGCCGATTTTCCTATCGCGAATCTTGTATTGCGTTTGCTTGCCCCTAACCTTTGTGACCACTTGTGCGTCACTTTTACTCGGCTCGGTACGATTGCAATATGCAATGTACAAACCATGACACTGTTCTTCCGCCGGATTCACGCAGGCCGCAAAGCGAAACGGAAAAAGCAAAGGGAAATCCAAAGCGAGCCAAAGCCCAGTAAGCGTATCAGCCAGTATCAACAATAACACGACCAAATCCAGTAAGGAAGTTCACAACTTACTCGTTGCACTGCATCCTTCAAAAAGAAGAACATTCTCCACAGTACTCTGGGCTCCACCCACAACTTGGCGCACATGTTACATTGGGACTAAATGCAAGTCCACAGAACCAGCAGACGGATCACTTCACATTGCTGCGAATCACACCGCATCACTCGGTCACTAAATCATACACTCTGGCTGTTTGATCCAGCGGGTGCCAGATTTGTACTATGCCGAGAGCGGGATAGTGATCATAAATGGTGTTCACACACTTCACACTGTGAAGTGGATAACACGAGAAGACCGATCTGAATCAAAGCCCAGTACGCCAGTATCAGCCAGCATCAACACCTGCACACCAAAATCCAATATGACAAGCTAAAACTTTCTTGTTACATAGACATGGCGTCTTGCAACCTGCGCTGCAAAGGCCAGGGAATTGTTATTGTGAACCTGAAGGACGAGGGTGTTTTGAATAACTTTTGTGAAAATGGCTACTTCGGGTTTGCCCAAGTTTTCCGATCTTTACGAATTGAAAGAAGAACTCGGGAGGTAATTTATCATCTCCTTGCTTCATACACTTCTGAAGAGGTGCATTTTCCATCGTCAGACGATGTATCCAGCTGTCGACTGGGTTGGAATTCGCATCAAAAATAATCAACACCAAGCGACTATCTTCAAGAGGTATTTTTTCATCTTTCACCCTGTCCTGTCGCTTCTAGTCATAATATTTGGCTTAAAAAATTTTCAATTTTGATCAGAGTACCATTTCACTTAGACATGGTTTAGCCGTGGGCTTCCTGGATCACTTGGTGGGTTTACCATGTACATGCTCAAACGTGCGTTTTTCGTTTACGTAAAAGAGCATTAAAATAATGTTGTGGACTCAGTTTGGCTTGGAAATTAGTCGGTTCTTATTTTCGAAGGGCGTCGAGTTTGGTGTCTTTCAATCCTTCCGTTCATGCGCACATTTCTCAACGGCGTTTCACCCTTCAAGAGGTGAACGTGAGTCGCTGTAAGGAACAATCGGGACGAGCACGACTTAAATGTGACTGGTGACTACTCTAGGCTGGAATCATGATTACGAGTGTGGATGAACTTTTAACGTACTTTCATAGGATGTTAGCTGTTTCTTGGACGCAACTGTTTACAACGGAGTTAAATCTCAGCCGTAAAAGCGTAAGTGGTATGTGTTGCTGGGACGTTGCTGTGAATCGACTGACTGACTGACTGGCTTTGATGGCGGCAAACGTTAATGACTGTAAATACAGTGGGTTGCTGGGGCGCTCGCGGGTTCGGGAAATGAAAATGGGTTGGAATAATTCAGTCCAGCACGTTGAAACAGCAGCTTGATAAAGACGACTGACAGCCTTCGTTCCGGATTAAAGGAAAGGTTTGACAAAGCACGTTATTATGGACGAAAATCGTAATACCGAAAGAATGAATTCAATGAAGTAAACACTTCGCAGCAGTCGCCTTAGCGAAGATTAGGGCTAAGCAATAGCGGATTGGTTGAAAGTTTGCTGAAGTCAATCTTTAAATGAGGTCCTCCCGCTCTCAGGGTTGGGCGGATTTGTTTAGAAAAGGAATCGGTGAGCTAAAATGAAAGTGCTGTCACGGAAATAAACTGGTTCACGCACAGCACAACGGGTTGAGTTTTGGGTCCATGAAATACCGAGGGGGTAAGTTTCCTAGTGGGCTCTAGAAAGTGAGCCAACCCGTGGAACCAAGGGAAGTTAGGAGTGTAAGCAATATTGGAGAAAACTGAAAATAGAATTTCTTACGTTACTAGAATCGATTGAGTTGACAAAGCCCGAAACACGTCATGGCACTATTTTGTAGCATGCACCCCTTGGTTGAGACCACCGATTTTTAAATGGATGGGACCGCCGTTTACGTGCTATGGTACTTGTTTCACCAAGCAAGTCAAGAGTAGTGCAAACTAAATTAATTAATAGAGGATGCCTTAAAGAGTGTTTTAAACCAGGTTCTTCCTGAATATTAGAGTATTCCGATCATGAAGAAAGTCCGCTGAATTTTTATTGCAATTTGATGGGTTGACCGCTTGAGATCGAGTGGATTAATCGGCTGACACCCTAAAGCGGTCCGAAGTTTAAGTTCAAATTCCGCTGGCCGTTTTGTTGGTAGGTGAGAGTTCGATGTCGCGCATCCTGTTTCTTTAACTGAATTATTAATGTCTTATTTGGTTTATACCACTAAGTATCGTATCAGGACTGCTTATATTTCCCTCATTGCAGGGGCCATGCATCATGCCCCTTCCTCTACACTCATGATTTAAGCGTGCAATAGGAAATGAAAACTAGTGGGTATAACTCAAAGTGAGCTGGTGGATAAGGTGACTTTCTGATGCGAAGAATTTTCGGTTTATTTTGGCTCACTGACCAAGACACTAATGATTTTCGCAACAGCCACTGACTGTTAATTAACGGCCAGCCAGCCAGTGTTTCATTGAATCGATGGATTGTTGCATAGTATTGATATCGGTGCCTTCAATGACCGCGTCCTAGTGCTAGTGTGAACAAGATCTGAGGCTGATGATTTTAATTATAAAGTAGATCGAACTGCGAAGCGGCAATTAAAACCAGAGCACTCTGATGGAAAGTCAGTGGTTGCAAAAACTGAACTGAACAGATCGAGTTGCCTGAAGCAATTTCTTCCTTGTTGATCATCACTGATGGTAAAAGCGGATAGCTATCACCCGTTTAACGCATATACTTTTACGTGACTATCTTTTGCTGGATGATGGGCTGGTTGCATGCAAATCACAGACCATTACTGACCTTGCATGGTGGTTAGCGGCCGGCTCTATGCGGGCAATGGTCCACTCCATTTTCCATCGCCGGACTCCAGAAACTGACTGAAAAACCAAAACCTCTGGTCTTTTTTTCCATGAAGTCAACTCATTGAACTGCCCATTAAATGGACAGCATCAATCGGGGCGAGGGACAAGGCAGTTTCTAGTTAAATCCAATTCTGGTCGTCATAGGATACGGTCTAAATAGTGCCATGTAGACTTCGGAATTGTACGGAGAGCTTGTTGAAGGTGAAACCATCTGTATTTTTCACTGAACATTCTCTTGGACCAACCGAGTTTGAAGATTAACCACAGTTACCGGGACCTTCATACCTTCAGGTATCCTTCACTCGCAGTGTTCAGGTTCCATTCCCATAGGCAAGTGCGGTAGGCCGAGATTCTAGCCCTCAGGCTAACGTCTCCGCCAGTTCACGGCGGCTGTCTTAACTGAAGGAAGGCTCTTCCGGTATTGTCTTTATTGATGTCCCATCCTCTGTTTGATCATTCGTCGAATAAAGGAACGTTTTCGACTGGTTAGCCGTTGCATTATTACATCTGGATAGGTTGCAAAGGTCTTGACTTTGATTGAATTCATTTCTAGCCTCATGGAATTCTGGGAATCGATACCGTTGGGAATTGGTTAGAGCCGAGTGGAGGAGTCTCCTTGCACGAATTCCGGGTCAGATGTTTCCCCTCACTGAGCCGAATGGTAGACTTGTTTTCCGACCCCTGATGCGGTTAACTAGAAGTAACCAGATGGTAAGCCCTAACTCATCCTGTTTGAAATCCGGGAATTCTTTGCTGTACTTACGGACCCTGCTGTCAGTAGTCATGTGTCACTTTCTATATCTTTAAAAGGTCATGTGCCCAGTTTGGTTGATTTTCGGCCCAGTCTCACAAATCCGTCGGGATATGGTACAACTTTTTGATGACATTTGACGCATGAGTGTAGTGGAAAGAGCATGTTTCATAGCCATTGGGGCCGATATACTCGCTGACGGGGATGGGCAACGACCAACGACCCTGAAATTTGTGTGGTGTGAAACCACACAAGGTCTTAAAAGGCCATGCGCGGTATCAGGCCGGGCGACAATAATTTACCGCCTGCTACTAAAGTGACCGGCGCATTTGGGATTCGAACCTCTAACCTTTTTGAGTGACAGACGCTCAAGTCACTTAATCACATCTGCTTATGTCCTTTATAGAATATGAGGAACAGAATAGTACTCCAGTTAACATGAATGATTCATTTTGCCAACTTGAGGCAAGATCCGCGGAACCTGTCAATACGGCGATAAACAAGCTCTATTGAATTCTGGAAGAATGCCCTCTTTTTTCTACTTTTCTGTTGGCTTATGATACCAGTCGCAGGTGGCAATTGATTCCGTACTGAATTAAAGGATCTGAGGTCGGTTGTTCTGTCGGGTGGTTTGTAGGTCCATTAAGTACCTCACTTGAGTGTTCGATGTAACGGTTTGTTTTCGTACTTTCTTCGAATAAAAGGCTTCTTGCTACATTGTAAACCAGCGAATTCTGATCGTAGTGGTTATTCGAGGCGTTGCCGGGGAAGCACGATAGTCTACCAGATCCCCAGTCTTGTCAGCTGTTTCTGTTCGGCAACTCTTGCTTTCGACCTTACAGAAGCGTGAGGTCCCGGTGCAGACTACACTGTTTAACACTACCTGCAGGCCGGATATCTTGTGCTTCGTATGACAATTAAAGCGTGTCTTCAGCGATCAAATTCTTTATCGGTCTTTTTTGTTCTCCCGAGTGCCTCCAATGCAATTTATTCGGTTTTTAAGTCGGTTTTGGTCCATCGCTCTTCAACGAGACTTTCGGATTGGTTTTAGTAATCAGTCAAGTTGTGATTAGTGGTGACTACGTTTGTTGTTCTTTTGGGGTTACATTTCTGCATTTTTTATTTGCAGGATGATAGTGTTCGGGCGATCTATATTTCACGGTTGTCCAAACAGCAAGTTTTTTCTTTAACTCAGAAGGGACTCACTAACAGCGGGGCGTTCATCCAGTACTAGCAGTAATGCTTTGGATGGAGTGACCGGGTGAGTAATATTGAGGTTAGGAATCTGGTATTGGGTGCCACTTCTAAGAATAGCTTGTTTCAGCGTATAAAACTTAGGAGACTACGTTGGTTGGGTCACGTGTTGCGTATGACGAACACTCATCTGCCATATCGTGCCCTATTGTGTTCCTCCCAGTGAATGGAAGAAGCCATGTGGAGGCCAACAGATGACGTGGCAACGTGGGATGAGAAAATGTACAGCGAACTTAGGTAAAGTGGGTGTCTCACGCCTTCGTGGTTGGGGTCCGAAAGACTCGTCGACTATCTGGCTGGAGACACTGAAGTATATGACAGTGAACCGTGAACAGTGGCGATCGAATCAGAATAATTGAAAACACGTGCGTTTGTACAGTTAGACTGTGTTCCGTGTGTTGGCTGCAGCAGCGTCTTATCTTTTCACACCTGTGTAGGTCCACTCCCTATTCCCGTTGGCTATTCACTCTTTTTAAATAAACGCGTAACTCTGGGGAAAGGCAGCGGTCAGTGAGGCTTGCTTTGCTGTTTAACGCTGGACGAAAATGGTTCAAGGAAGCTGCTGGAGGACATTACTCTACACCGATTAAGTAGTTCTCACGAAAGAGGTGTGGTTGGAAATCAGGCTCTTTTGCAAGTAATTCGGTTTCGCACCGATCGCATCTCTGAACAATACCGTGTGCTCAAGGTATCCTCTTTTCTTTCTCTAAAAACGCCTTTTGATTGTGTATTTTCCTGGTGCCATCTCTCAGAGCGTTGTGTTGTAAAATTTTATTTCACTATTCCAGTGAATGTGTTGAACCAGCTGAAAGCGAGTTTGCGCTGGTGACAATTTTTCACCTGAGTTCATCACCAGAGGTCGTGTTCATTGGAGTTGCATTCTCTCTCTGTTCATCTTTATAAGGGGACAGCTACAATCAGGTGACCATTGACTGAGATCCAGTCTAACGGTGCATGTTTGGGTCACTCACTCATAACGGTCCTGACGCCGCCCTGGCCACGATTGATCGAAACCTTATCACCTGACGCACGAAGAATGGAGTGCGAGAAGGTCGTATCTGGGGTACTGAGAATGACTGCGGAAGTCCGATCCTGTATGCAAGTTTCGGAGGCGTAGTATACATCTATCTCTAAAGTTTCAAAAGTTCTAGCTAGTGCAGCTTGTCATATTTAGTTTATCATCTGAACATGAGAGGTAGTCAATTCGAATGGTCACTTAGGTTTAAGTGCATTCAACTCAATTCCTGCGCTCCTACTGATTTTACCATTAGGCAAATCTATCCAACCGAAATTTTCCGTGGCATCTTGGTCGCTGCATCGGTAGAACGAAGGTTGATAGGGTTTCTAATGGGAAGGATGTTGGAGGTGTTTGGGCGAAGGTTGTCCATATCACGGAAGGGGGGTTTCCAGTGGAACCCTGATTGGCTGTCAACATGCTGACAGTTTACAAGGAATTTTATCCGATAAGTAGCTCTAAGAGTCCCTAACCTGTGTCGGGAATGGGTGTATCTGTCTTCTGGCATTGGCGCACAAAATTTTGGCTATCGCTTGATCATTAGACTTATTTTGCTGAATACGTAGTGCATCGTTCTGTTTGTTATGCTGTTACCGTTTAGTAGTGACTTTGTCTCGTTTACCGAACGGGGCGGAAAAAGTGCCCGAACGGACGTCAGGCACAATGCGCAATCCTGGTAAGTAGCCAAAGTATAAATCCCATCCTGTGGGCGCGTCGGAGTTTTGCTAAGGCTCTCTGTTCGTTTCGAACCTCTAAACAATTTTGACCAAATAGCCATTACTTGATATTGCCATTCTGCGTAATCTTTGCGGTTGTCACTTGATTCCTTCAGCCGTTAGTTTCGCATCGCTGCATACGTTTTGATTATTTTGCAGTCGTTCAATAGGAGTCAAAACGATAGTATTAGTTTCCTGATTACTCTGGTCTCAGTTTTACTCTGGGGCTGTAATGTTCTTGGAAGTGCAAAACGCGGATAGTACTGAAGAAGACGGATCGTTTTTTGTGCCGGACACTTACTAGGACATCGACTTGTCGATGCTTTGAAGCCGTTGGCGAGCATGCGAATGTGAAAGAAAAGCTTATTACTTTTAATGTTTAGATTTACTCCTTAGGTTTCCGCCACTAGCTCCATGCACCCTTGGAAATGAACAAAAAGTGGGCGGAGCAGTATCCTTTTGATTGTCTCTGTTATTAGGTGGCTGGTGATGGCATTCATTTGAGGGCATCGATTTTGTTGTTTTCCGTGTTGTGATCAAGTAGTCAGTGCCGTGGTATTTCAACCTGAAGGTCGCCAGTCTTCTCACCACCGGTCAACTTATTCACTTGGCAGTCCTTTGTTGCCCGCGACCCCATTCCTAGAATGCTGTGCAGTTATTTCATTATTTAAGGAACTAAGTGATAAAAGAGGAAATAATCCGTTATATTGTAGATCACGTTTTGCAATGGGGACACTAAAAGGAATGCGAGGAACCAATTTTTTGGTTTCAATTTTTAGAGAGAAAAACAAATAGGTGGAAAAATGAAAGGAGGAAAAATATTCTACAGCATGGCTGTTATGGGAGAAAATGAAAATTAAGAGAGATTCAGAATGTTAATATGGAGACTTGGTAAGAATAACTTAATCTTGGGTTGCACAGCAGTTGAGAAAAGACTGCTGAAAGAGGAATTACCGAGGCAAACTCCAAATAACAGCATCCAAAATAGTAAACATAAAACGGGGACAGGAAATCAACTACTCGACGGGCTAGTGCTTTTTGCTTAAACAAGTAAATCTTTAGGGGTTCTGCTTCAGCTCTTACGGTCGACCACAAAATTCTGTTTCATAAAGTCGTTTCTTTTTGGTCAGTTTACTGAGTGTGATGACTGGCTGCTTTTCAGTTACTTTATCTGCATTTTGAAATTTTTAGTTTTATTTTCATTGTAAAGTTTAGCAAAGTATGTCACCTGTCGTCCTCATTGGTTTATTAAACCGAAACATTTTTCGTGTTATCGTTAGTTTTTGGAAAGTAACTTCTTATCCGTGTCTTTGCTGTGGAATTTTCTTTCCAGATATGCAGAAACTAGAACGAGAAGCCAGGATTTGCCGGCTGCTGAAACATCCAAATATCGGTAATTCAATGTTGATAATTTCATACCAATTCATGCTTATTCATCTTTTTTCTGATTATATTATCATTGTCGCTATTTGTACCATTATTATTATTGTATCGTTCATTGTTGCAGAATCCAACGATAAAACACCAGCTGTCAAGATCACTGATATTCCATTCGATCGCAGCTGTCGACCATAAACAAGTCAGAAAGTAGCGTTAAAGGTGATGCACTGGAGTCTTCAACAGTAGTCGTTATTCACCTGCCGATAGAGACATGTGCGCGTCTATTAGGCACGAGTGAGTAGAGTAGTGATAACACTGACACATTAATCAGGTGGCTGCGTTGATATTTTCAAAAATATGGCGTTCCAGAGTTCTGTCCACAATATCCCCATAGATTTATGTTTTGCATGGGGCTCGTTACAATTTGTGAAAATGAGTGACGTCCGCTGTTTGATCGGCGGTGATCAAGAGGTTGCGTTTGGACGTGGAAATTGCGAGTTCGAAACTTCCCGTCCCTTCCGCTGTTCGGAATTGTCCCATTGGCCGTGGTCCATCTTCTGAAATATTGCATGTTTATTGTGTAATAGTTCAAGAATAGAAATAACCCTGTTTAGAGCATTGGCTAAAAGTCGAGCTTTTGCAATGATACCCATCTAATAAGCTGTTCGGAAATTTGATAATTCTGCTGGTCTGCTCTTTAGATTCATTCTGAAAGTGATTGCGTATGCCTGTCACATATTCCTATTTGCTAAGTATCAGTGGCAATGTGAATCGAACTTCCCGATGAATCGTCGTTATCGTTCGCGTTTAAACAGTAGAAAATCCTCACCGACCTGTCTTTCTCTACAGTTACTCGTTGCACAAATATGCAAGATGGGCAGGGCGTGAACCTACAGGGTCGGGGAAAAATGTCGTATCAGCCAACAAACACAATACACTCTAACTGCACAATCATATTGCAGTCATTCTGATTCGGAAAGCGATGACAACACGATCGACAGTCTCCGGTTCGCTGCCTCCACCCAGCTGACTGGTGGATCTTTTGGATCTCAATTGCCGAGATGTGACACCTTATCTACCCAAATTCGCTGTTCATTTCACTAATCCCACACACTACCATGTCATCTGTTGACCTCCAAGTGATTTTTTCCACACAAAGCGGAAAATAGTACATGAGTGTTAGGTATTCGCAACTTGTAACTCAACCAGTGAAATCTAATCCGCGTTAATGCAGGATTCTCGGAACCGGTGTCTAGTAATAGAGTCATAAACTTCACACTGCTCATTCGGCACTATTCAATCATAGGTTTACTACGCAGACCCTCCGCGCTACGAACATCTTCAGCGCACAAACTCCATGTCTCAATCATAAAACAAAACTCAGTCTACTGCAACGCAGTACACACGACCTTTGAAATCTCAGGTTGGTGACACAAGTGCTTCAGTATGGCGTACGCCTTGGACACACCCGTGGAACCCTCAATTCCAAGTAGGGAATGAATACTATATGGATTTCCCCTTTTTTGCGAAGTAAAGGCATCAAATAGGTTAAGACAAACGATTTTTGTGTAAATTTCTTCCCTTGTTGATCTTGGGGATCCGCGTTATAACTCAGTGTACTTGTGCACTACTATGATAGAAGTAAACTGTTAAAAATTCGCGTCACCGCCCATCGTTTCGCTAAGGAACAGTGCAATTGTTGTACTAATTGGTATCCAACACATGATAGACGGCAACCCGCTGTCCTGCTGCTAGTTACCACACCGAACTTAGTGATATTTTATGCGGTTCTCTGCCACTCCAAGTTTCAGGGCCATGGTTGGCATTTTCTCCCTCTCTAGCGGCCTATTTCAGCTATCGAGGAAGTTCTTTCCACGAAACTCACGCATGGTGCACGTCATAAGAAACGAAATAGCACTGCTCGAACAGTGTCGATCCTTGTCTTTCTACAGGAATAGTGGGTCGATTTGGAACACTACCAGTGATACATAAATAGTTGATTAGTTGTCAAAGTTGATTCTCTGCGTTATCAATTTTCCACACTCGTAATAAAGATTGCCTTACCTTTTTCGTTTCTTACAGTGCGACTTCACGACAGTATTCAAGATGAGGGCTTTCACTACTTGGTCTTTGATCTGTGAGTATTCACCAAAGTTATGTTTACTTTATATCGTTTTGATTTTCCTTCTGTCAGTTTTCGGTACTGATCGTGCTAGTTTTCCTGTCCTATTTGATTGGCTGATTAATTGACTGATTTGTTTGTTTGTCTGCAGCATTTGTCATGATGCTCACTTCTCATGGTGAACTCGAGTGAAAGATGGCCGTAAGCATGAACTCGACTGCGGCTGTTCGCATACAGAGGTTGGACAAGTAAAATGAATTTCTCTGGTACACTTTATTGAGAGACTGAGGCCAGAGGACTGTACGATCGACTGTGTTAAATTCGCTTTCAAACCAAGGAAGACTGAAATTGTTGGTTTACGGAATGTGCCCATGTTCTGTCGCAAGGTGTAAATTTGGTCAACGCAATCTTGATTGGGACGCACACACCTTTCGCGAGTACTAGATAATCAGTGGGGGATGATTCTAGGCGAGGATTTTGGTTCCAGTGCTTCCTAAATTAATTCCTCTGTGGTTTTCACACTGATCTATCACTATATCGGCACTATCCCCGATTCGGACCAGTCCTTAAGAATCTCCCCACTTCTCCAGATTGATCCCAAGTTGTTTTGATTCCGAGTTTAGCACTTCTCCACCACCGTTGAAGAAGAATGATGAGGGCTCATCTATTCCAGTTGTCTTGTACCTTTCGAGGAAGCCTATCTCCTCATCTCCATTTTTGATGGAGGGCTGGTATCCACATGCATTGGTTCACTTACAGGCATTACCGGAAAGCCCGTTGTGGCTGTGGGCTAATGAAACTACTCCCTAGAGTGTTTTGCTCGACGTGCCAGTCGGCGCTCCTGAGATTGAGTGTGCCCTTGGATCCCTTAATCACCTACGTGCACTCGGCTTCTGTGAATCAGTGTTTCTTATCAGTCGGTATGGGTTGCGGTTCTTTCTGATAGTCTTAGCCTTTTTCTCTTTCCTACACCTTCCTATCCATACTCCTCCGGGTTATTTCTCAAACCCCCTGGTCAGTTGACGTCGCAGGGATCTGTGCACCTCATATGCTGCATCCGAGGGAGGGAGACGGACCTTCGAGTGGAACTGCAGTCGAGTATTCCTATCGTTTCTGAGGTTTGTGTGATAAAGAGCCCTGGATGACAGTTGTGGCTGAGTACAGAGCTTCGTTGATTTGCCCTCAGTTTCCGCTCGGACTCTGAGCATTGAGAGTCTCGGTTGGAATTATAGTCGTCGGTTATCGTCTGGAATCAGCTGTGCAGAACAAGTGACCTTTGTACTGGGGGGACAACTAAGTGGGGTAGATAGGTTTAGTTACTGTGGTAGTTGTCTCACCTGGTGGTCGCGTATGGGATGAATTGTCTTCGCGCATACTTAAAGCTCGATTTGCATTTGGTGCTTTGAGGCATCTGTGACTTCGGCGTGACATCCGGTTATAGGTCAGAGGTCGAGTGTACACGACACCAATGGAATCGGTATTGTTTTACGGCCCCGAAACATGGCCGTTGGTAGCAGAAAGTATGCGAAGACTTCCGGTGCTT
Organism: Fasciolopsis buskii; assembly: GCA_008360955.1. NCBI lineage: Eukaryota > Metazoa > Platyhelminthes > Trematoda > Plagiorchiida > Fasciolidae > Fasciolopsis > Fasciolopsis buskii. The sequence continues at coordinate 24,295 of LUCM01001018.1, read as the reverse complement.
AAACACCGTTGTCTTCGTAGTATTTGAAGAAAATGGTGGGGAACTTTTGTGAGTAACTCGGGAGTTGGGTTTATGGTATATTAGATCCTAGGTACATTCTTCAGAACAGGCGCTGAATCAGCATGGACAACGAATCCCAATAATTTAACGTCCTGTTTGACAGTGGTGATCTATGTTTTCAGTTGACCTGGTTGGAATTAATTAACTCGGCCCTGCTCTGTGTTTATTTGTTCCTAAATAAAATCAGTGGTGTTGGGGATTAGCACAGGTATGTTGTAGGAAGAAGGCAAACGGGTGGTTTATTGCGTAACGAAATAAGTCACAATTCCCTGACCTTTCTCGACTGTGTATATTGTTCTTTTCTAACCCACGCCCACGGGAGATCCATTTTCTGACTAGCTGAGCATTATCGGGTCGATTTGACCATGTACCGAATGTTTGCTTTCGTTATTTCGAGCCTCCTTCTGGCTTTGTGGGTCCGATCGTAGTGAGTGACGACTTGAACTGTTCCTCTCATCTCGGATAACCGTGCTGAGTTCTGGCTCGGCTGCTCCTGTTTGTCACTAGCACAAGTTTTACCCGTTGGACAATGCTTTTGACATATTCGTTGTTGATTCTTCGTGCGACTTTTTTGGATTAGTTCGTGCTGCAGGTCGATTTCCCTCCATTCGTTGTCCCTATCCTTCTATATAAAATGGTTGTATTCTGCAACCATTTTGCTGTTGCTCACGTTGCGACGTCCATCTAATTTAGTTTTTTTTTCCATTCCAGCGTTACAGGAGGTGAACTTTTTGAAGATATTGTTGCTCGGGAATTCTACAGTGAAGCCGATGCTAGGTAAGTGAGTCACATTTTATTTGGAAGCTGCATCGAATTTAATAGGGTTGGGGTAGCAATCTTAAGATAGATTGTATCAAGTGATTTTTCTGAAAGCCATGATCGCCAGTTTCTTCGTTCGGGTTTTGAGTAAATTACCCAAGTGACCAGTGGGCCTCAATGACTCCATTTTTCCTAGTCCACACTACACAGTAAAAATGGAGCTCATTATCGTCCCAACGTATCTGTCGGATGCTTCACTGTTGCCTGTGGTTTCTATCCCCACCCAACACACTCTCATTGAATTTATTAATTTATCAATTAGCTTGCAGACCTGTCGCTTTTTCTCCAACAATCTCACTCCCAACGGGGCTGTGTACCACGAGGGTAACATGTATGACCTTCGCAATTCTTCGTAGGATCATTAACATCTTATCTAAATTTTTTATGCAACGGAACCAGCCTGTAATACCTTATTCCACCTATCTCAACTTCCCGCTTATCGGTTTTTATGCGTTTTGAATAACGGTTCTCCCAGGGGTTTTCAAGAGTGTTAATTCTGCTCGATACACGGAACATTTGAGACTACAGTGATCGCTCACAGATCCCTTAATTTCGATTCGTCATTGTACTATGGGGATCTCGTTATGTTTGAACAAGATTAAAATAAGGATAATGACGCTATCCCTCGTCCCCTTCTTGGATGTTGTGGCTGCGTTGAAGTCGACGTAGGTGGACAAAAACTGGTGATTCTCCCTGTTGATAATACTTATCATACTTTCTTTAACCGAAGGTGATCATGAACTAAATCTAGCAGGCTGGTGGCATTAGCTGACTGTTGTGTTAAGCCACATGGTCTACGACACGCTGCATGATAAGAAAACAAGCTTGTAGTTCATGTCTGATTATAAACAGCACATTCTGCATCCTGTCTTACACCGTGCGATCTAATCACCTGCATCCTATGTGCGTTAGTTCGATTCAGGGTTGTAGTTCTCACAATTTTCATTTAACTTGTGGATTTTGAGTCTCATTTGTGGTCGTCTCCGGAGACATGAATCCTGTTGTGCAGAGACGTAACCTTTGATCTGCTAAGCTTTATGATCCTGATATCTAACTATCTATGTCTATCCACTTCAAAACTAACTAATCATCGTGGTGCAGTTTCCGTGATAAGCGCGGAAATTTGTTTGGTGTGACCTTAGTAACCTCATTTGATAAGCTGGAGTATAGCTAAACGTTTTTTGTCGACAGCCTGTGTCCGGATCACGGCTATTTTTCGTAATCTGGTTGTCACTAGACCATAGTTTGAAGTAGGTACAGTATCTCATAGTTGAAGAAACACTTTCTTGCACATTTGATCGGTTTCGTGAAAAGTCGTCGTCCCGTGTAATAGCGATGATCGACCCACGAGGAGGCTGGGGAAGATTTAAATTTCGATTGGCAAATGGACTCTGTATACAAATGTCCTTTCTCAATGCAGTTTTCCAAAGGTACTTTCTTAGTAGTGGCATGTGGCGTGTGTCAAGATAAAGATGGTTAACGGAGGCAGTACGTTAGCCTGGTGTGCAACTTTTATCGCAAGGCGCTATTTGAATGCGTGTAATGTTTTATAAAAGACGAGTTCTCAAAATGTGGTATATACTTGACTCTAAGAACGTGACACTGAGAAGGCGAATTCTCGTTATTCTCGTCAACATGTTTTCTACCCCACTGTTTGTTTTGGACACAAAGATCTAGATTAAGTTTGATGAAATTTAGTAGCTCCTAATTCTTATTAGGACGTTGATTTGTTCTTTCTCGTTCAAATTGAATAGAATCGTTTATAAGGGTCAGTCTTTACTGCATACCAACAAGCGACGTTCCTACAAATGCATCGCGGATCGTACATGCTCGATTCATTTCGACATTCACTGCTCTTCTAATTTCCTCATGGCATCTCTGTTTTAACGGGTCTGTTTACTATGCAGTTAGTGGTAATATCCTTTCTCTTTTCGGTATCCGTTCCCTCAGCAATTGTCTTCATAGCATCCTTGGTGCGGTGGAATATTGCCACGCATGTAACATTGTGCATCGGGATTTGAAGGTATTTACGTCTACAAGTGATATTTTCTTTCTCTTCAAATCATCAATCAACCAACTAATCAGTCATTTGGCCGGCCAATCATTCTAGGGATTAATTAACCACCTAATCGTTTATTTCATTCATCCATCCGGTCGCTTGATCTATCATTCAAGCAACCAGGCGCTAATTGGATCGGCTGCTCATTTTTACTATCAATTTATCAATTCAACCGCTGACCAACTAACTTCGGCAATAAAAGATGTTCGCTCCTTCTGAGTCACCTTCGGAAACGTTGAAACCGGGTGTTTTGATTCATATTATTCCCCGCTCGGCTTCCGTTAATCTGTTTGCACAACCGTCTTTGCGCTTTCCTAAGCATTATTGATTCCATCCACTCATTCTGATTGTTGGTGTTTCTGTGTGATTTGGAACCCTAATTCTATTGCGCTTTTCATGTTTCGCCCTTCACTGTATTTAGTCAGTCAGAAAAAAAATGTGGCGTCCATTTCTTGCAATAGCCTCAGCTCTGAGTGGGATTACAGATTGCGTTGCGTCTGGGTCTATATTTCATCTGTCCTCGCCCTGTCACCCCAGGGCTGTCATGGTTACTGGTGTTGCTCCTGCTGCTGTGGAGTGGTGTTTAATGTTCACAGTACTCTGTCGTCCAAGTAAATACCATTCGGCTCTCCCCCACATTTGCACACCACCGGGGATCCATCGACATCCGTAATTTTTTAGATGATCATCGCTATTCACTGGCTTTTGCTGCGCACGAAATCCGGTGATCTTCGAATCAGTTCTTTATTCATGTCCAATCTTCTCCGAGTGGATTTTGCCGTGGTTGAGTTGTGCATACAGCGAGAAACTAAAAATTAACCCAGGAAATATTTATTTTGATTAGGTTGTGGAGTTTTATTTTCTCGATATCAATTTTACTGGAAAGTTTCTGAAACTGAGCTCGAATTCATGGTTTCTCTTATTCTCAAAATCATGAATTTACGAAGTCCGCTCGTCTAAGAGATAGAAAGTAAAAGAAACGTCTGGGACGAATATGGGTTTCGAAACTTATAATCGAATACACTCGCGCTTATATATCCGATAAAGCCAAGTTGAGTGATCCTGTCCCATCTTACAATATCCCTTCTAGAGTGCTTGAGTATCATACAGTAAAAAAACAATGGTGATACTATGCTCTGATTCATATAGTCCTTTTATTCGAGTTTATTGCAGGTACGTTTTTGGAAGGCTCTAATTGCTGCTGTTATCTGTCTGCTGATTGAAACAATCATTCAGTTTTTAATAAACTAAAGTGCTCCATGTTTTATTCACACCGCTGCAATATTAAAATATTATAATTAACTGGATTAAATGAGATCTGTTCTTAGTTTACGCCGATAGATTTCATTTTGTCCTCCACCCGGAATTTACAATGTGATACCGTTACACAGGGTGGTACCCAGTGAGTAGTTTATTTCAGTGGCTCGATGCAGACTGTTTTTCGTAACCTGACGTTCACAATTGATGTCTCAAAAACAATTAGTTACCACGTCATTTATCGATTTTGGCATTGTCAAGTTAACTAACGTTACCGCTCTATGCTGTCCTACTGGCACGGGTTACAACAGTTTTGACAATCCAAATCAGACGGTTCATTTTTCCATGAATGACTCTCATGTAGACCACCTTTTGTATGGTAGCTATATTTTACCGTCTACTGTGCCCCCTAATCTGGTGGCTACTAGAATAGAGCTTCTGCATGCTGTTTGTTTGTTTGTTCTCTCCTCTGCACGGTTTTGTGGGACTCCGTCTATATTGGCAACAGATGCTTAGGTTGATGATCGTCTTCGAAAGCAAGCGGTTTTTAGTGTCTTTAGAGCATTCTCAGGTATCAGAAGAAAAGAAATTCTCCCCTGTGGCACCTCGGGTGAGCGAATCAGCGGAATCATCAGCACTTCTTTTTTGATCTTTGAGTTACTTTAATCCGAGATTGTGATTCTCAAGATCGCTAGTAGTCAGATAGCATCAAATCCTGCCTATGGTCTCCTTTTTTCTTTTTGTCTTTCATGTAGATAGATGTGATCGTTTCTCCTCCGTTCCTCCTGTGAACTTCCATTTTTCTAAATGTAACAATGACTTTTGTAACTTTTTTCCAGCAATTGTATGCAACAAATCATAGAGAGCGTGAACTATTGTCATCAGAACAATATTGTCCACCGCGATTTAAAGGTTTGTCTTGAATACATATTCATAAGGTGCTAACGCGCCTTTATGTGAACGCCCGTGTGTGCACTCGTCCTGAATCCCCCGAGCAAACGTTGTCGTCTTTTACTGTTGTCTGTCTGATTTAGGAATGTTCTGTGTTCCTATCCTGTCTTGTCCGCTACGCGTGAATGCCCATCATGACTCAGCGTCTCACCCCTTTGAATGCTCTGCATTTTCGATTCATGGACAGGGCTTTTGCAATCGGATGATCTAGTCGATGAATAGATAAGAAGCTGTCATTGTCACTTACCGTTATCAGCCAACCAAACCCAATTCGAGTTTCTGCGTTATGCGGCCAAATGTGAGCATTCAGCGGCTGTATAGCCACTGTAATGCGGGTAAAATTCAGTTTGACACAATATGAGATGTGTATGCTAGAGAGCGCTATCGAGGTCAACAGTAATGGCTTGTGGATTGGTGAAGAAACCACTTAGATGAGAGACTGGAATTTGCAGAAAAATGCCTACGATAATTCGTTGGTTACCAGCTTTTTACTGTGCCTGATCGAATGAGACTTTTTGTGGACCTGATTGCTGGTTCTCGTGTCCTCATGCTGTGGCTCCTAGTGACTAGGGAGGATGATCCTCTCACCACATCCGTGCATGGTGCATGCAATGAAAGAATATCCTTAATGAGTGCGTTGTGAAAAAAAAACAAATTCATGACTATACAGATGTCCATTTAACCCAACTGACATTATCACTGGTTTTGAACTATGCCTTGCTTCCACTTCACAATTAATCAGCTGATGTATAGGCAAACTGATGGTATAGCCATGGGTTGTCCTGTATCACCCACTGTTGCAAGCTTATTTTTGCATTCGGTTGAATCCAATGCATTGGCCAAGTTCCGCAATCCACCAAGAATCTGTCAGATATGTGGACGACACATTTGCTGTCATTAAATCTGAACATAGAGATGAATTCTTACGCTGCCTCAACGATGGTAACCGAAAACACCGAGGGGGCTATCAGTTTCCTTGACTGCCGGCTGATAGTGAACGACTCCAACAGATTCACGGTAGGAATTTACAGGAAATTCACTTACTCCGATCGATACCTGAACTTTAATTCAGCCCATCTCCAATGCGTAAAACGGGCACCGATCTCATCAACAACCGGCGAAATGAACAAACCATGCTACGATGATGTTACATACGAGAAATGCAACGCTTGCACGCAGTCCTTCGGGATGACGGTTACCCGCCAGAACCAATCAAACATCCATTAAGTGACAAACTGTCCATACATTAGAATGACAAACTGCCCATACACAAGAATGACAAATGCCCAGCATCTGTTGGTACCCCATACAGGTCGAGCACATCGGAGGCAATCAGAAAGGTACTTGGCTCATATAATGTCCACGTCTTCTATCGTATAGATGACACTACAACGTCAACTCAGAAAAGCCAAAGACCCTCAACGCCAGGTCAATTGTATCTATATGATTATTTGTAAACTGTCCGGCTCAATATATTGAGCAAACATGCAGACAATTAAAAACCAGGAACTTGGAATTCAGAAGAGAGAAAAAATACAGACCAGCGGACCTTTAAAAAAGTTAGAGCGCGATTCTGTAATCACCCTTCTTGCTCTATCCGAAGATCACACCATTGACTACGATAGTACCAGTCTTCAAGTGTGAATTTTGCACACACACCTCTAGCAGTACTCATCCACCATTCCGATGAACTACAAAAATAAAAACGAATTCTCTGCTGCACCGATGGTCGCGCCTGATAAGATCGCTCTGCCCATTGCCTCAAGCCGCGTGCTTAGTGTCAAAAATGTTTATGCTTAGAATTCCAGTGTTGGGTTAAAGGCTGACTTCTTTGTGAGACTTTCAATTCAAAATTCGGTCACCGATAGACGCGCGGCTGTGTTCTACATTGGTCTTTTTCTCGTTAGTGAGTTGGGCTAGCCATTCAAATTCCGCGCTTTGTGTGACTGCCCATTCAAAGGTGCACCGTTCCACTTTGTTATATGACTGTGGAAATTGAATTGTCAAACCCACCATTGTATCCCCTGCCTCGCTGTCTTTTAGTGTCATGCTAGACCGCAGGACTTGCGCTGTGCGTCTAGGGGATGCCCATCCCTTTATTGCGTGTCTTTGCTCAAAAGCGCTCGATAGCGTCTGCTTTTGTGCTGTGTAATGTCTTGTGCACCAGTGTTCCCTGTTCTCTGCTGAGCAGCTCAACGGGGAAAAGCTACGATTAAAATTTTCAAGGAAACTCCTTCTGCAAAGTATCGCCCGCCGAACTGCCTCTATTGCCGTTTCTGTTGGGAACTTTATCAACCTTCGTTATGGCGCCACGAAGAAATTGTGAGCGGATAGATTTGTCTAGTGCTAACATTAGTTAAAATACAAGAATTATTTTGGACACATTGATTAAGTCTACTTGTTCACTTTGCCCCTCTGTCTTCAGTGTTCGTACGCTCAACCAGATAGGGCAACAAGATGCCCTAGGTAGAACTTGAAACTCTTCGAGTAGATGTATGCTACACCTCTGAAACGTACTTGGAAGACCCCGCTTCTTTAATCGTCTTTCGTAGCCCAGATACCACCTCATTCTCCCGCTTCACTCTTCGCGTGTCAGTACTCCAGACCTTCATAACATTAGATAGCCTCGACGTAAATTGCTCTGTTGGATGCCCGCAGATTCGTCTTTACGGAGACCACCATGAGACTTGTAAGTCGCCGGAGTGTGGGCTGGTTAGGAGCGCGGGGTAGTGACCACAAGCAGCGGTCGTTAGGGAAATTTAAGGAAATTTTAGAGACTACGACTATCGACAATAGTCGCATTCTTTACCGACTGGTTTGGAGTACTCGTTCACAAGTGCCAAGCGAAAACGAAATGTTCAAGGGATCTGGTATCTCTAATTTACTATCAGGAGCGTCTTCTATGGCTTTGGGCAGAGCACTTTATGGAGTTTAGTTGGCTCGCTGCCAAAACGGAAATTCCGAATATGCATGCAAATGAATCAGTGCAGATAGACACCAGCCTTCCACTATAGACAGGGATCACTAGGGTAATAAATTTCCTTAAAAACTATAAGGCAAATGTATCAGATAAGCCGTTCTCGGACATTGTCGAAGTTTCAGTATCGGAGTTGCCAAAACTCCTTGGATTAATCTGAGCAAGAGAACTGATCCCTTGAGAGTTCTGTAAGTCGTTGATTGTAGTCATTCACTATAAAAGTGGGAAGTTTTCATGTAAAAATCACAGAGGAGTTAGTTTGGTATGCATCGAATCCAAACTGCTCGCGCGCATCATTAGCCTCCGATTATGTAGCACCAACTTGGGTAACACTGGCCATATATTCACAATGACATGGTACATAGGTACACCTTCTCTCGGGCAGGGATTTCCGACTTCCATGATTTGAAAGGAGCTATCACCTCAATCGTTCGTACAGTTTTATGAAGTTGTCTTTTACTGAGGGGCTTGCCAGAGAAATTCATTTCATTTATCCAGTGTCTGTATTCGAGTAGCTCGAGTTCACCACGAGAAGCGATGTCCGTCAGGTGTAACTCCTCTCACCTTTCCCTTTCAGCTTTATGGTTGAAATGATGGAGATTAATCTTACGTGGGAATAGTCCCGTTGATATTTGCTCAGGCGAGAAACTGTGGCCTGGAATGTAAGAGGAACGTTGTGCCACAGATTGAAGGCCCAAGCAAGTTGCAAGTTTTGACGATCTGTACGATGGTGTAGGTATGTTTGTAATGCGTTTGGCATCTTCGAAGTGAAAAATATCACTCCAAGACTGAACTGGCTCGAAGCCAAACCTTGTTGTTCATCATCGTCCAGCGTTAAACAGCAAAGCAAGCCTCACTGACCGCTGCCTTTTCCCCAGAGTTACAAGTTTCTATAAGAGTGAATATTCAAGGGAACAGAGAACTGACCTACACATGTGGGAAAAGAGATGCCGCTGCAGCCAACACACGGAACGCAGTCTGAATGTATAAACGCACTCTTTCAATCATTATGTTTCGATAGAAAATGTCAGCATGATCGCCACTGTTCACGGTTCACTGCCAAATCCTCAGTGTCTCCTGATGCCTAGTACGATCTTTGTCGTTCTTCTCTTTTCCTCCTATTTTTACTTGCATTACTTAGTCATGCCGTTTCGAATCTCGAGAAGTCTGTTGCGATAATAATCAGCAACTAAATAGCCAATCACATCCGGATCCAATACAAATGACATATACTTCCTGATGTCCAAGACGCGTCTCGGCACCACAACACACCTCCCGGCTGTGTTAGTCCAGATATCCTGACTCTTTTGCCTTACAGTTCGAGAACCAGATTCTCACACTGTTATTCGCATCAAGATTTTTGTTGTTATCGCATCCCCAATTTAGAATCATACTTAACTCTACACTGTTACTGATACCTATCCGCCAATCAAAGAACTCGGTATTTTCTATTCTGCTCGGGGATGAGTTTCGCCCAAATGAGATGCTACTAACCACACGTCATGTACTCTCTTTCCCATTACCTTGTCATCTAAATATGTCGAGTGATAGCGTCATTCCAGCTCATATCCCCTTTATTTTGGCAAATTTATAACTCAACTCTAGTACAAAGCCAAAACAAGAATCTCCCTTTTCAGAACTATCGGGCTTGTATTCAACCTCCAAAGAGTATACGCTGTTCGTTGAATTGAACCTCAGTGCTAAAGCACGGATAAAGACCCACATGCGCAACGCGTACGTCTGTGGCGAAGTCCAAAACAAACTTTGCATGTTATTATTATCGGACCATATAGACGCGCCACACTGCTTCACTCCGGCCTCATACAAAATCCACACCTCCACACCTATCGTCCTATAAATTCTCAAACAAACGGACCCATCATTACCTCCCACTTACATTTTTTGGATCCTGTTGATATCCTCACACACGACCAGCCATCCCCGACCTGCTCCTTGATATTGAAATCGATGCGCAGTAAAACATTGATGCACAAGTACACAAGACATTCAACTCTCACTGCATCTCCTCAGACCTGACCTGCCATCCCCACGTGATACTTAGTCACTACCTCTGAAACCGTGCCCACTGACTGCACGGAATGCCCATCAGTGCTAAGCGCCATCCCGCCAAACTCACGAGTTATTCATCTACGATAGAAATCAGTGTCGAGCTCCATAGCACATTTATTTCACGTGCGTGTATAACTTTGGATACCTTGATAAGACTTCACATTCTCCGTCACCCGCTGGCGTTTGCCTTCTATTCATCTCCACGCTATATCCGCTGCCAAGAAATTTTACAATCCTCCATCTCCATAATCACCATATGCGCGTGTTTACCTCCACTCCCGAGCTACCGTCGTTCGACACGCAGCTACCAAGGTAGGTGAAACGGTCCACAGTCGTTATTTCCTCTCCATTCAGTATCAAGTCCGGCCCCACTGTCGTCCAATCCTGGAACAGCAATTTGCACTTTGAAGGTGCAAAACACATACCAAACTGAGCAACCGATCTCGACAGTCTACCTAGTGCCCGTTGTGCATGGTCCGCAGACTCCAAAAGGCACACAACGTCATTTGCGTAATCTAGGTAACATAGCTTCCTTCCATTTCCCAGCTTGATTCCTACATCCCGGAGATCTCCTAAAGCATCTTACATCACCTCGTCCATCACGAAGTTGAACAAGAATGGAGAGATGGAACACCCTTGTCGAACGCCACTAGTCGTTTCGAATGAATTTCATACTTCACCGTATACCCTCACGCGACCATAGGCATGCAAGTACAATGCTCGCAACAGGTTCAAGAACTTCGTTGGCATACCCTTCCGGTGGAGAGCATTGAGTAGTGCTGGTCGATCCACGGAGTCGAAAGCACCGTTTAAGTCGAGAAAGACTACGATCGTAGGGTGCCGGTAAGTGTGGCGCGTTTCTAGTAACTGCTGGAGAGTGAATATCTGGCCGATGCAACCTCGACCTGGATAAAATCAGACCTGTTGTTCGCGAATAGTACGCTCGCGAATGGGTGTCAAACGACACAGAATTATCGAAGCTAACACCTTAGTAACTATCGGAATTAAACTAATCCCACGATGATTGCTGCAGTCACTC
>LUCM01001018.1:0-11153 GCA_008360955.1 Fasciolopsis buskii | reverse complement strand
ACCGCAAGGCAGCGGGGAATAGCTGAGTGGGCGCCCATCTACTTGGATCAATTATTCTTCCACTCGTTTCTCCGACTGAGCTGCTAACTCATATCAACCCCCAACTTGGAGGACCAGGACGAGGAGACTGCTTCGTCAGGCCTCTACCCATTGACCTTCCAGGCATGATTGGATCTTCGGCTTGAGATAAGCCATCCTGTATAGTTCGTTGGATCATGGAAGCACGCAAGCCATCACACCACGATATCGTAAGGTGCCGAAGCAAACCCGAGCAATTCGGTGCCGAATTGATGGATGTGAGAGCAGAATTGAACTGCAAACTTTTGTTGACTTTCCCTAAAAGTTGTTTTACAAGTGAATGAAAGTAAAAGGATTACCTAAACCAGTATTGATAATGGTTGCCCGCGGTGACTGAAACGCGGTTAGTTCCAGATCTTATCCCTTCGTGTAACAATGGTTTTGGAAGCGTAAGTTTTTTGACCGACAGTGGTCAAGTAGATTGTGTCCGTCATAGCAAAAAAGGTCAGAGGTCGGGATTTCATTTTTTCAGTCACTTTGGCGGTGGACGGCAATTCCTTGTTCGGCTCGTTACGGTATCTGATCCACTGAGACCTTATATGTTTCTGTCCCATTCCAAATTTCAGGGTCGTAGTTAACTGTTTTGCCTCCTGCCCGTGTAGTTGGGTCCTGTCAGTTATGGGGCATGCTTCACGAAGAATCTTCGTGGAATGCTTTTTAAAGATTTAATTACGCTGTTCGAACATGAAGTGAGTAGACTCGTGCCTTGATTCGGTAAGGCTTCGGTGTGTTGTCACATGAATGTACTTTACCGAATCTTGGTATTGATAATTGGAGTGGAACAATGAATAAAGTCGTTAATCATTGATTTTCATGAGGAAGAATAGCGCCACCACATTTTCGGAAATTAATAGCCAACTTATTTTTATCCGTTCATTTCTCCGCGCAAGTCTTTCAATAGCCTTCAAGTTTTGATGTTTTTTCTTGCCGGTGATATATACCAGCCAGAGCGAGTAAAACACCTGAATTTTTCGGTTTGTGTTCAGTAGTGGATAAGGTTGTGTATACGGTTGAGTACGTAAAAGCAAGCTTATCGTACTGGCACTGTTGATTGCAGGTATCTATGATACCCGGGTTCGCTCCCATTGTGAAACAGAATAATCCGCTCGGTCACCAGGTGCAACTAGGTACAACTATTCTGTAGTCACTGTCTTCGTAAAGTCACGTTTCTTGTAATAAGACTACCCAACCGAAAATGTTCATTATATTCAGCAAAGTCTTAAAACACCGTTACTCAATGGGGAACGCATGTTGTTGCTGGTCATCGTAAGAAGACGCACGCTGTACATTGGTCTTTTGCGTATGATAATCAATCAGCTCGCTCTGTGGTCTCTAAGAGTCTTTGAACTTCCTGGAAGTTCCTTCCCATTTGTCCCTTTCTATATTCCCGACAGAAATAAAATCCTCAAATAAAATTCTTCCATTGAGCATTTCACCAGAATATGTTATCGTGGGCCCCGGTTTTTTACGAACACAACTGTTGCTTACAACCCTAGGTCAAACAGCGAAGCAGTTAGTTGGAGAATGTGCACATAGTTATGTGATAAATTTCGAGGCTAACGAAATATCATGGTCAGGTTCGAATTCTCGCCAACGGTAACTAAGATAAGAAGCACGGTAATTCTTACCGAACTAAAGCGTTTTTGTCAACCAAACAAAACTTCACAGGCTTGATTGTCTAATGAAGAAGCTCTGCTAGTGTGCGGTACCGGTTTAATCATTTAACTCACAAGCCTTCTCATTTCTGTTGTACTGAAAATATTAGTTTCCATACCTGTCTGTCCAACTGGGGGGATCTCACATCTTATGCCCGTCGTGTCCTTTCTGATCCTATTACCTTAAGTACCCCTCTGCTTTGCATGTTTTTGAATGGTACATTAGCCCGTTGTCTCGTTCTCTCTGCACCTTGCATGCGGTGAACATCTCACCTATCCTTTTTCCATGTTAAATTCGGATATAGACGAAATAGTCAGTATTCACTGTATTTCTTTCTTTTTCATTTGATGTTGACCGATTGTTCTTCGTTTACTTTTACCCGGTACTATTCGATATTTTTGATTTGATCACCTCGCTTCTGACCATACTGATTGTAAATGAATGCTGCCTTATTCCCAGTTGATTATCGATATTGGCAATGCAACCGGCTGTTGGCGACAGCAACCGGACTATTGTTTAATGTTTTTCACCGTGAGCTTTACAGTGCTGAATTCAGTGGCAGATCAGTCCTCGGGAGACCTGTTAGATTCACCAGTATTTTCATTAATGATGGGCTCTATGGTACCACGTTCGCGACTATTCGATGAACAGCTTCATCTGTGCTAGTTTTTGCTTTCAAACTGATCATTCTCTGGTCACAGTGTTAACTTTTTAGTCCGTCCGTTAAGCCGGTTGAAGCTAAGCACATTTGCCGAAAATCTATTAGATAGAAATAGTTCCTCTTAAAACATCCATTATCTTCGTCAATCATCTGTTTTTTTGGCTGCGTGGTGCGTCAGTCAGAGATTGCTTGTCGAACGTTTTCCGTAATAACTGAGCGACCTTATCTAATTGCAGTATGCTTCTGATGTTAGGCTAGTATCGTATGCAACTCCGTAGCTTCTTAACCGTGCACTCTTTACTAATTCGCTATTAAGCCGTGTATCTACACGACTAAAATTCAATTTTTCGGTCATGGGTTCTTTTTGCCAAATTTTCTTTGCTCAGACTATGTTAAACTGCGAACAAATCGCTATCGCATCCATCCCTTGACAAGCTGTCACTTATTCTGCGATCTCATCAAGTTTGCGGTGCATCATATAGAGGTTTTTTCCTCACTTCTACTGGATCTCTCCAGTTTGCATTTCTGTTGCCCCAGCTCATCCGGGCTCACATTTTCTTTTTCATCCCAACGCACTTCTGATATCTTTTTGTGAGCTAATCTTTCATTCTGTTTTTGGTGACGTTTGCCTTTCTAGCCTGAAAATCTTCTGCTGGCAAGCAAATCAAAAGGGGCCGCTGTCAAACTGGCTGATTTTGGCTTGGCCATAGAAGTACAGAATGAACAGCCAGCGTGGTTCGGTAAGTCCGCCTTTGATTGGTTTAAACGAGTTGAACACTTCTGCTTCGGATTCGTTGACTAGATTAGAGACTTTTGACCGTATCACCGGTTCTGTCACTCCACTTGATCTCCAGGGTTATCATTTGGTTCTATGCTATGCAGGATCTAGGTTTCATGTTCCTTCCCCAGTGTAGTGCGCCTTCGCGACTAGGGGGCATGCTCATATACCACCAATACACTAAAAAACACCGCTCAACGAATTTACCAAGTAAGTGGTGCAAACTGAAAAGTGATATGCTGCTGCTTTTGATTTCTTATCACATGCCGCAAATATCGCCTTCACTTTTTAAACATCCGGAGTTCATTCTCTCGTTTGATTTGCATGTATTGTTTACTTCATTCTACTCCAGCTACTTGGTCGCCAATTAAGCCCAACGTAACCGAAAGTGATTATTATATTTTACGTCATTTAGCAGACTGTTGATTAGAAATAATTGTTAGGTTGAACCTATTTTTAGTCGGATACGGTTCATCATGATTGAGTCCTGTGGTTTTGTAATCCGTCCCTAGAAGTTTGTTTACAAAATGCATTGTAAACCCTGGAATTTGATTGCCACCGGTTAGGTAGCTCAGGCAACGAAACATTGGGACATTGAATTTATCACCATAGGTGTTTTGTCTTCTCTCATCCAACCTGTTTCTTCTGTCTTCTACCCAATCCCTTTGCTCCCTCTGCCTGCCATAGTGCCCCCACTGATAACACGCCCGATGCTCCCATCGATTTATTGTCAGGTACTATAGCAAGTGGTTTTCAGTCTGCTAGGTCACACTTTTTCCGGCCTTGTTTGCCTCTGAATCTCGGTTCCTTCAATGTGCGCGCTTTAATGCGGGTTGGCCAACAGGTGTGTTTAGCTGTGACATTGAACTCAATTTCGATTGACATCTCTTGTGTCAGTGAAACAGGAATTCAGGATTCGAGTGGAGTTATTCAACTAACTGCGCTAAACGTCTCGTCAAGATATTTTCTGTGCACCTCAGGCGATGAATCAGTCCAAGCTGTGGGTCAACGTGGTGTAGGAATAGTCTTGAGTGAGAAGGCTGAAGCAGTCCTTTTAGACTGGATCGTGGTTAACAGTCGTTTATGCGTATTTTATTTGTCATCTTGGCATACGCCCCAACACACTGCAGCGCTAATATGCAAAAAGATGAGTTTGGAAGCTCAAAGGCTCTGACACTGTAGTGGTGGCAAGTGATCTTAATGCACGAGTTAGAAAACTTAGTATACCGGAAGTCTGTTTAGGTGGGCACTGAGCTTTGCCTACTCAGTGAACAGATAACGGGGAAAGACTTCCCCAGTTTTGTGCAGACAATCGTTTGTTTTCCTCTCTAGCACGAATTTCCGACGCAATTCGCGTTGATCGGCCACATGGCGCACTTGCTAGACAGGTAGTTTGAGTCAGATCGCCCATATTGCAGTAAGCTACCGCCGGGACGGTTCTGTCTGGTACTGGAGATCGTGCCGGACCATGTACGTCGAGTCGTACTTTGCTTTAGTTTTATTGCGATTTTTGCCGCAGCTCAACGGCCACCGACGTAAGCCACAAATCCGATTGGTCGTCGAACGTCTGTGGCTCGGCTGTTCGCACAGCTCTGAACAAAAACTATTTGACAAACTAAAACCTACGACGTGCAGCTCTATAGCCGAGCAGTGGGATCAAATCAAGCAGGCAATGCATTGGGAATAAGCAGTAGGGTCGAATATTCGAATTTCAATAGGGGAAAAGCACCCGGTTCCCTTCAAACTGGGTGAAAAGCCCTGTTAAAGTTCATACGTTATTGATTCGTGATATTTGGAACGGAGAATGTATTCCGTTATTGTAGGTGAGTCACCGGTTGTAGCCATCTTCAAGAGGGACACAGGGACTGACTGTAGCAAAGATTGTGGGATTAGTTTAATTCCGATATTTACTAAAGTCTGATCCTTTCCAGATAAGCCCCGCCAAAAAATTAACTCCCGCCACCCAAAAAAGAAGAGGATATGAAATTTGTACTTTTAGTTTTTATTGAGGAGGGTGAAATTGGGACATGCCATTAATAATTTGCATGAAAAAGTCGGTTTTTCGATACTTTTGCTTCCAGATGAACTCACACAAGTAGTTGTCCACTAAAGGTCGGTGTGTATTCTGCATCTTGTAGACGTGCCAAAGAGATTCGATGGTTTGTGTGAGCTACAGTCGTTGGATCCACAAAGTTTTCGTATGAATAACCGTTTCATGAGTATAATCCATGTTGATCATCGTTTCCTTTCCTTGGTATGATGCCCACATATCGGAGATGATGATTGAGCCGGGAGCGATGCAGGCCTGGATTGTGTCCATCAAAGTGTCCGCAATTCGATATGACGCTGCATACATGAACGCCTCTTTAGCCCAGCCATACACGAATAGAATTACTATTCTAAACTTCATCCTAGACCGCTCTAGCCAAGTTCCCTTTTAAAGACACTGACGGATATTACAACTCCACCTGTCAGAAACAGTTGAAAGTGTCATTTGGTGGCCATTGTTGCATAAACGTTGCTGATGGATCACTCCGTGACTTTGCAAAAAAGTATTGGTCTCCTTGTCATGAACGAGGGTTGAAAGCGTTACAAAATTTACTTAAGGTTTTACGTCCGAACGATGAAAATTTTCGCACAAAATGCACAAAAATGTGGATAAGGAATTGTTTTCATCAAAAATAAGTCAAGAGTGTGTGCGTCCACTAAATTGGAGCTGGCAACAGGTGGCGCGGCATGACTTTTCGCGCATCCACTTTTTGCATTAGTGTCGAAGCTTATCTGGAAAAGATCCCTGAGGTCTTGGCTTCGAAATCGTTGCATCGTTTGGGACCATTTCGCGATAGTAACATCCAGGAACAGCAGGCCGGATTTCGTCCAAGTCGAGGTTGCATCGGCCAGATATTCACTCTTCGACAGATACTCGAAACGCTGCCTACGATCGTAGTCTTTCTCGACTTGAAAGATGCGTTCGACTCCGTGAATCGGTCAGCATTATTCAGTGCTCTCCACCGGGAAGTTATGCCAGCGGAGTTCGTGAACCTGTTGCAAGCATTGTACTTGCATAGCTCTGCTCGCGTGGGGGTATACGGCGAACTAGCAAGTTAGCTCGAGATGACGAGCGCTGTTCGACAGGCTTGTCTCATTTCTCCGTTCTTATTCAAATTCGTCATGGAAGAGGTGACGGAAGATGCTTTAGTAGGTCTCCATGATGTAGAATTCAAACTGGGAAATGGAAGGAAGTCGTATGATTTAGATTAGGCAGATGATGTCGTGTGCCTGTTCGAATCCGCGAACCATGCACAACGTGCACCATACCGGCTCATAAGAGCTGTAGCTCGGTTTGGCATGTGCTGCGCACATTCAAAGTCTAAATTGCTGTTATGGAGCTGGACGAGAATAGCCCAGAAGCTGATTCTAGATGAAGAGGATCTATTGATTGTGGACCGTTTCAGTTACCTTGGTAGCTGCGTTTCGAGTGGTGGTTGCACAGCAGTAGAGGTGAACACGCGTATACCCAAGGCTCAAGTGGCGTACGCTAGACTGATGCACTTGTGGTATCGGCCTGATATTTCACTGAAGTTGAATGGGTGTGTGTACTATGCTCACAGTACACTCAGTTCTGTTGTACAGTTGCGTGTCGGAAATGTTCGTCGCTTGTATGTTTTTGACCATAGATGTTTGTGTAGTATCGTTGGGATTGGATGGAGTGACCGGATGAGTAATGTGAAGGTAATGAATCTAGTATTAGGCGCTAGTACTGAAAACACCTTATCTCGGCGTGTGAAATTTAGACTACGCTGATTGGTCCACGTGTTGCGTATGGCGAACACTCGTCTACCATATCGTGCCCTATTTTGCGTTCATCCCACGGAGTGAATGAAACCATGTGGAGGTTAGTAGATGACGTGACAACGTTGGATGATAAAGTGTACGTCAAACTTTGGTAAAGTAGATGTCTCACGTCTTCGTGGTTTGGGCCTGATATACCCGTCAAATAGCTGGTTGGAGACACTGAGAAATATGGCGGTGGACAGTGACAACCGTGTAGTCGTAATGTTTTGAATCAGAATGACTAAAAAGATACGTTTGTACAGTTAGATTGTGCTCCGTGTGTTGGCTACAGTAGCATCTTATCTTTTCCTGCCTGTGTAGGTTCACGTCCTTGGATCTCCACCCGTTTTATAGAAACACCTAATTATGGGGAAAGGCGGCGATCAACGAGGCTTGCTTTGCTGTTCAACGCTTAACGGTGATGATGATGTTTATGATGCGTTTTCTCAGTTATTGTTTGCTCTGTCTTAATGGGATCCGATTTCATGCTTTCTAGTGCATCGTGATCAACCAGAGCTGTGGCTACCTTCTTAGTTACGGATAATAGATTCCCGGCTCGTTTTGGTCCCAATAAATCACCGGAGTTTCTGATTTCATTTGATGTGGTTTAATTTCACGTTAAGAATATTATAAAACCCTGTAGCATGGTTTTCCAACGGATGGAGGAAAAATTTTCCCCTAGGCCTACGACCGGTTTCCCGACTATTCCTGCTCGTCAGGCATTAGTACCTGGTACCTTTGTCTTACCACCGCTATACTTGTGCACTCCTTTGTTAATATCTCACTGGGATCTCATTAATCGTTAGGAGCGTGGATGGATGATGATTCCTTTTAAAAATCACGTTTTGATTTGTCGGAGAATCTTTGTCGGTCAGTTAATGGTAGTCTTCATCCATCCATATTCAAAACTACTGAAAACAGAAATCAATACTTTCGGACCTTTTATCGTCTTCCTGAAGTTTAGCTTTATCTGGCCGACGAAAATCTTTCAACACATCGTGTGATTTTTCATTGGACTTAGCCGTCCACGTTCCTAATGATTCACAAGATTCTAGTGGAAATATTACAACGTTTGGGTTTGCGGATCATATGTTTACCAAGTGAGCATCTCCAGCACATTTGCTGAAGGTCATCTTTTACATTTGTTGCAGCGAAAACCCTATGATAATGTAGTATCCATGCTTCCTTTAGGTTATATATCCAAGCCAGGGGAACATACTGTATTGCTATATCTGATATTGCTAAGCTTAAACGATATTTGAACTAGGGCTGTGCTCTCACCCCATGAGCTGTTTAATCAGTGAATGGTGTTCGCAATATTTCATTCATGAGCATATGTGGTGTGTGAATGAACAGGTCAGAGGTCAATTGGCTTCTGTTTTGCGCAAATGGGTGGAACACACTCTGACGTGCATACATGTGTACGGACGCGGGTGGATACAAGCGAGCTGTCTGAATCGTACCAACCCCAGGTAGCGAAAGAGGTTGAGGAAATCGCAACACTGCTCAGTCAATACCAAACATCAATCCAGTTTTTCGTCGCGGTCACATCATGTGTCTCAACTGTTCTTGCCCATATGATCTGTTCAGGGTCGTGAATGAATCATTGCGAACGTAATTCCCGTCCCTGTGTTCGCACATTCGTGTAACTTCCCCATGTGGTCATGTATTTGTGAGAATCGAAAACCTGTCCGTCGCGTCAACCGTAGTTCACAGGTTAACCAGTTCAAAAAGTTAAATGCCGAATCCTGCTATTCCATTGGATTGTTTTCCTCTTTTATGGTAAACGGGAAGAGCAGATCAATAAATATCTACGGCGAGATTTCGTAGAATGTTCACACCACAGTAATCAGGTTCATTCAATTGATCCAGCCAATCTGTTTGTCCAGTTGGTCAGCTTTCCTTATTGAGTTGATGTCAGTTAGACGGATTCATCCAGCTTTTTGAAGTCCATATTAACTTCATCTGGTGGGACTTGCATTAATAAGCTAACTTTCGTAGTATTTTTGTATTTGAGTATGACAAAGTCGCTCGCCATGAATGTTTTCCCGATGCAGGTTTCGCTGGGACACCAGGTTATCTGTCTCCGGAGGTACTGCGGAAGGAACCCTACGGCAAAGCGGTAGATATTTGGGCGTGTGGTAAGAGACCTTTGATTGTGCTCGGTAATGATTGCTATTGTTGGCATTTGCGAGTGATATTTTTTATTTATATTTATTTTGTGATTGGATTGGACGTCCGAGAGATCCTCTGATTGCAACGGTGGTTGAATATGGCTGAATCGTCTGCTTTCACTGTTGGTTTCCAAATAGTAAAGTCCCTTACACCCAGGCTCCTCACAACGTTCCCGCTTGCCGTATTTCCGCATGTTTTAGGTGTCATTCTGTACATTCTCCTAGTGGGCTATCCTCCTTTCTGGGATGAAGATCAAAATCGGCTGTATAGCCAGATCAAAACGGGGGCGTATGACGTGAGTAATCATTTTCATTCTGAATCACTCTGTGTACACCATTCTCCTCATACTTACTGGAATCAAACGCATGCACGATTGTTTGCAGGGCGTGCTCTCCGATTTCTAACGTTTCAAATATGCTCTTAGTGAACAATAATTCCACAGAAACTACTACGAAAATTGCCGAGTGATCTAGGATCAAGTCGGAATAATAAAATCACCGTATAATATTTCGATCTGCTACCCCTGATTTCACAGAAACAACCACGTTGCGCTCTAAATAAATATGAGTGAAAATCGAAATGCATTCTTTTTATCGTTCCTTAAGTAGGACGATGAACACTGCTGTTTTCACCACAGGAACTACCGGATTCAAACTACAATTTCCCTCAACTTCCTCAACACTTAGCACCGTTTCTCTTTGTTCTGGGAAAATATATTTTTTTTATAACTTTTTATCCGGTGGCATATGGTTTTTCCGTTCTGTGAAGTGAGTGGTAAAGAAAATAGCACCGCAATTTTTCATTTTACCAACTTTCTCTTTAGCCGCGACGCATGATTATTGATTAGCCAATTGTATTTTCTCCTAGTACTTTTCACGCCCCTTTTCTGTATGCCTTATGTAATGTATCTAACAGCAGAAATGTAAAAATGCCATTCCATAAGCTCTCATCTGTTCAATTTGTATATGGTGTAGATAACAAATTAAGGTGTGTTAAATGTAATATTATTTCCAAAGCATAATAATCTAAATGTAGTCTTTGAGATTCTAGATCGCTTTTGGTGTATGGCACGATGCTATGTTTTATCGCCGGTACGATCAACCTGCTAATCCCAGAGATGCTGTCACATACAGGAGAACTACAATCTTGACGGGTGTGACGGCTTTGCGGTGACCTCCATAAATCTCAACGGACCACTATTTATAAAGAATGGCTTATCTCAAGCCGAATATCCAATCATGCCTGGAAGCTCAATGGGTAGAGGCCTTGGATCGAAGTAATCTCCTCGTCTGGTCCTCCAAGTTGGGGTTGAAATGAGTTAGGTTCTAGCTTTTCAGTTGGAGAAACGAGTGGGAAGAATAATTATCCAAGTAGATGGGCGCCCACTCAGCTATCTCCCGCTCCTTGCGGTCAGGTTCTGTGTCGAGAACCAAAGGCTTGGTTGAGAAACCTAATCGTTCTTCTTCTGCTTAGCGGTCTGGACTTGACCTAGCAGTACCCGTCTATCTTATTCCCATGAGTTACCACGCCTACAACAACATTGCATACTGCACGCGTTCGCGTCATGGATAATCAGGACCGCGTTGTTGCCCATTTGCAATCGAGCGGGAGTGGGATTGGTAGTTGATAAAGTAAGCTACTGCCAGAGTTCCCTCCTTTTATTAAACCTGTCTCTTCTGTCTCCAACCCAAATCGGTTTTGCCCCTTCTGCCTACCCATAGTACTACATTGAAACACCGTCCGATACTCGGCAACGTTATTGTCAAGTAGCTGTAGTACGTTGTTTCACTGCTGTTAGCTCATCATTTTCTCAAGCCTCACCTAATACGCCAGCCTTGCCAATTTTCTTTCTTGATGCCCTCAATGTTGACGCACATCCTCGACAAGCCTGCACGAGGCGTGTTTGGCTTCTGACAGTGGATCTCATTTTCGATTTGATGTCCGGCGTGAGTGAAAACACGAACCGTCTCG
>LUCM01001015.1:67119-201555 GCA_008360955.1 Fasciolopsis buskii | reverse complement strand
TTGTCCACTCTTAAACGACGATACAAATGACCACACTTTCGTATTACGCCATCTTAGATATCGTCTATGCTAATGCATCAATGAATACCCATGACAGAAATAATAATAATAATAATATTAATAATAGTCCCCCATAGATGTATACGTTTCTCGATTGCGAGACTGCATGCCGTCAATCGGCAAGATCAATTTTTTTCTACATAGATGATGCACAAGGAGATAAGAACAATTGAATCGAAGAGACAGGGGGTGGAAGCGACCTTCTTAGTGATTTTGGAGGCTTGTTGTTTTTTGTATATCTCTCGACAATACGGAAAGTCACGGCGCAAGTCATTTAACATTAAATATTAGGCCCCGGAGAGGGCGCAATGAAGACTTGAAAAGGAACAAACATACAATGCATAAATGTGGTTTTCGCTATCACAGATCACAACAGGCCGATGTGGTTTTGCCGAGCAGGGGGCTTCAATTCAAAGCTGGGTAATGTGGTTCACAAAGATTTTTCTGTGGTTGCATTCGAGTCCTACACGCGAGTTATATTGTTTTTGAATGTGCAACAAAGGTTGCGTACCGCGTGCGCAAAATAATGGCTGGAGGGCAGGGTATTTACTTGAACTTCGCACCCCGCCAAACGGGCCATGTTTTGCGGGAGCGTTCAAACCGTTGGACTAACTCGTCCCACCCGCGATAACTGATAGTTGTAACTGGTGCCACCCCGCGATATACTGTAACTGTAATCTGGTTGCTGATAAAATGTCAGCTGATATAATTTTTCAGACATGGTGAAAAAGTGATCAATCTAAGGCAAGCAGCGAAAGTCTAGGAGCAAATAAATATTGATATTATTTTGTCAGAAAAATCAAAAATGTCTAATTTAGCATGCCCAAGCCCGTAAATAAGCTATTGGGCTGTGATAGGTGTAAAAATGACCTTTTTATAGCGTATTTTCTGTTGATGTTTTCATGTAGTAGGATGATAGGACCTGTGGAAAATGCCAAAGAAAACGTCGGTTATCAGTTGCGTGCACATGTTTGTTGTAGTGGGTTATTTTTGCACCTCGCTGGATTAAGGAGAGCTGTGTTTCGTGGGCACGGCTGAGATCCGTGCCAGACAATAATGTTCGAGAAAGGAGGCTGTCAATGGGTTTTGGGTCGGGGGGCGAAAGGCATATATCTAAACTACGCCAGGTAACGTGGAGAGAGACGAAGCTATATCGCTGAAGGTTATTTGCATCGAGCTAGTTGGGGGAAAACGCTTTAGGAGTCAGGTGTGGGAAAATGGCACCGGAATTTCAAGAATACATCTAACTAAGTTTGTCTGGTGAGCGGGTCATAATAACGGAGATATGCAGCAGGCTCTAAATATAGAGGGAGGTTGGCATCTTATTGGGTTCCGGAAGGAGAGTGGCTACATGCGCACAGGAGGCCGGTCACTTAGACGGGATTGTAAGCAATGATCGTTCGGAGGCCGTGCGCTTGCCGGTCTTCCAACTTGGCAAAGCTCGCTCCTAGATGGCTTTTGCAGATTCGATCTGCCGGAAAATTTGGAAAGTTATGGCGTATAGACAGATTGGCTTGCTGCATTGACTGGTCGTTGATGCGTGTGGTTGCGCGGTTAGTTGGGTAGATGACTGAGACAAGTCTCCTAAGAGTTTCGACAAATTTGGACCGAGCTGCCACTCTGTTGTTCAGGAACAAAACGAAGAAGTGCTTCAAAACAAATCTGAGATGTCGTGTGTCTCATTTTGCTGAGGTTATTGGAGTGACCGGGCATCGGAGAGACGGCGATGGCATACATTGCATTGCTGACTTGGAACACAAAAGTTGGCAAATCCAGATAATTAAGTTTACGGGATGGTGGGACAGGTGAGGTAAAGTGGATTTCCTTCAGGTCTACCGCTACTGTCCACCACCAATGGAGATAAAGCGTAGGTTTGCTGATTTTACCGGGAGCATACATGGAAAACGGTTATCACTAACATCAGCGGGTTTGTCTTTAAATGGACTGGAAAGAGTTTGGATGGAACTATTAGCAGTGTGAATAGGGGAAGGTTAGCTGTGTGGACGGTTAAGAAGTGCCAATTTTGAGGTCTAATGGGTAGTCACCTTCTGCTGGTTGGTGTTACCAGTACCCACTGGGCGCCGGATAGTGGCAAATTAAGGGTTGAATTATACCACGAGGAGACCAGTTTACTTGATGCAACTAAAGTTGGTTCCGCGGGTGGATTGTTTTCATGAACCTGTGCTGGCAGTTTATTATTTTAAGGAGTGTTCATGCCAACGAATTCTTACTGACTTGGGAAGTTGTGGATAACTGCTGTCAGTGAGGCACGTCCCGCTTTAATGGAGTTTCGTGAACAGAAATCTTGATATTTTACAAAGAATGTAGCTGCAAATGTCGGCCTTGTTGCCTACATATGCACTAGCTGACAGTTTGTCAAGGATATGGAATAGATTTGGGCAGATATATGGGGGGCAATTTCTGTAGCCCATGGCAAGGGCGAAGGTTTTGGGATATACTATATAGATTGAGCATAGAAGCCTGGCCCAGTGGCAGCAGAAGACATTGTGGTGCACCGAAGACAACCGGTTTCTTGGTATACACAATTTTTTCGGCCCTCTTTCGTTACGAAGTCAAAAGAGGGCTCTGCTTTAGCAAGTTTTCCGGCGGTTACATCGTTGAATGGGTCAAGAAGGCCAACAATTTGGGACAGTGCGAATGACTAATCCTCAGACAGTTGAATTTTTTTCCAATTCTTTGAGGCATTCAAGGATTCGGAAACAAGCACACCACGTATGTCGATGGGCAGGACTGGGCATGGTTTAGTGGGAATCGAGGTTTGAAAAGAGAGCAGCACGGCATTTACGTTACTTTGGTCACGGTGGAAAAGGCTTAATCTGGGATTTTAATATCAAGCAAATCGGAAAGCGCTGAGAGGTACTGCAAAAGTTGAGTAAGGCCAAAGTGGGCTGCAAGATGGCGGCAAAAGGCGTGAAAAATGTGGATAAAAACATAAATAAACAAACAAATCGGCGGATGTCTACCTAAACCAAAGCTGGTGGTCATAATCACTGCGCGAAACCAGCGGACATGCAGCCAGTGAGCAAAACATGAGGAATATTCAGTTAGCGTGATCCGGGATGAAAAGCACGAACATAAATTCAAAGTGGCACGATGCACGGAGTGGCAGACAGAGGTGTATTGTGCCTGCATGCAACAAAAGAGTTCAATTAGGTTGTTTCCATTCCGCTAAAGGCCGAAGGCCGGGTTATCACGATTGAACAGAAGATTGATGCGCTGGAGAAAAAAATCGGTAGCGATCAAAAGGTTGACGGGAAAGGGATTTTTAATCAATCTAGATGAGACATCGGCCGCCAAAATTACTCCGCGTAGCAGGTGGCCTAGAACGAAAATCGGTTCACGAGTCTCCTTCTTAAATACGCTCCGAAGACAGCGGGCTAGCGGGAATTACAACAGAGCGCCTGCGAACCTCGCAGCTTAAAACCCCCCATGAATGGTCGGCGCCCTCCAATGAGCACAAATTCCGTACGTCTTTACGCAGGATGCCCTTAGCTCTAGAATCGTTACCTAATCGAACTAGGCCGTTGGCGTCAACCTGATAAACAGCTACCGCCTCAGAGAGCCACTGGCCTTGGTTCGTTGTTTCTGAGGTTAACAGGACCACAAAGCCCTTTTCAAAATTGTGTCTCTTAGGCAACTACTATTGCTCTTACTGAAGAGTCTGCACCTATGCTTTCAACCACCGCCGCCAGGTGTTTGACAGATAGAATACCCGCTTCCAGTGGTATGAGTAATCACCTTCGATGCCACCACTCCTCAGTAAGCCGTTGCTGTCTCTAGGCAAAGGTGACCTCGATTACCATGGCATTTAGCAAACATTAGGTCTGTTATTAGATGAAGTTCGGGCATGACTAATTGGGGCTCAAAACTGGCTGGGTAACTCGCGTGCGCTATTGCAACCCCAAAGCACAACAGGGCGTCAACAACCACCGGGCATAATGTCCACAACAAATGTTGACTACCACGGTTTCTTGCATGAATTACGTCGCCGAAAAACTCCTGTATACTTCGATCACCCCGAGTCCCGGTTGGTGTGTTTCTTTGAGTGACCCAATACCCATCTTTAATATCTCATCGTTTCTGGTGGAGTGCACAGTGCGGATGTAGGACAGAAACTTAGTCCGCCGCGCCGCAGCTCTATGCAATTTTGGCCAGTCTCAATGTTGCTGCAAAAGTTGCCACGGACCTGAGTAGGATAGGACAGGGTCAATTGCAGCCTGTAAACTTTTGAATTTTACTTTGTCACAGGAAGCAATAAACGCTGACAAGTGGGGTGAAAGGATGGTCGGATTAGCTGAACAAATTTGTAACTGACCCCCACTCGATGGTTTTCTGGATGCAAGTCCGGCGATGTTGTCTACGGATTCGACAGGTCTTCATTGTGATCATATGATGTATTCGTGGATAACACCCAGCCGGTTAACCACGAAGGTACTGAAGCCCAACGAAGTGTCAGCCACCGCGCTTTTTGGGAGGCTGTGATTAAGGCTCTCCTTTTCACCTCTCCAACTTTGACCACAAGGACAGCTGCCGAGAGTCTAAGCCCGGGTATTGGTACTGACTTTATGGGGGCCGCCACGGACTTAGTAAACGCCAGGACAGCGTATGCTGATTTGTCTGTGGGCCTTCGCCAGGCGGAGGCCATGGCACTGCAGCCGTACTGTGATGCGTCGAAAAGCACATGCAACTCTGTGGACACATTGTTCACTTTTTTCCTTAGCAGGCTTATCGGTAAATTCCCCACCCTCGCGTGACCCAGCCCTCGTAGACGTGGAAGTCCGGCTGATTTACAGGTTGAACCCAACCCAAGCGACATTTGCACAATCTCGGGGCAGGATTTTGCAGAGAGGCGTAACGGAGCAACCAGTTCTAATGGAACGAACAAGGAGGAAGCGCGTGCCAGGGTAATCCGCCCGGTATTTGGTTTATCTGCCGGCTAGAATTGCAACGGAAACTCATCACTAATTGTGTCCGCCACACCTGCTGCTTTCTGGAATGCCTCATCAGTCACAGAGGTGATTAGCTCTCAGGTTCACAAACGTCGCTATTGAATTTTGCGAATTTGAGGCCCATTTCCGACGTCGGAATCTTTCCTGGGCTAGTAGTATACTGAATTCCCCTAGAAAATTGATCACCTCGACGTCGGTGGCTAAGAACGTTAAATAGTCGTCGACGTGGAAACCGGTCCTTGTCGCCTCCGGCACTGCTTGGTCATAGCCCGGGCCAAACAATTTAGCACATTTGTGCAAGTCATAATTGGCACAAAGGTGGGACGAACTTTCTCCAAACCGGTGCACAGTCATTTGGCACTCACGAGGTTCTAGTCACAAGTCTGTATGTGGCCACCGCCGGCATCAAAGCGTTCCCTCATCGATTTTAGGTCACTTCGCCTGCAGGAACATTTGCAAGCCGGCCGAAAAGGCAATTCGGCCCTTGCAAAACGGCCGTAATATTTTTACGAGATTCTCTTTTGTGTCTGAATTCTGTTAAGCCATGTCATTTGGCGAGGGTCCACAGTGCTTGGGGGCGCAGTCTAGGACTATACACGGTTTCTCCGGTTTTCTGGGATTAACCACTGAGTATTGCAGCAGGTACCACCGAATCGGATAACCGCGCCTTGACTGATGCGGAAGCACTGCTGTGGTGAATCCTTTTCCTATCATCCTTTCCATATATTAACCATACATTATGATTGTTTTTTCATCTCTCCCAAACTTACGCTGCAATTGGTGTAGCCTCATAAATGTAGAGGCGTAGTTGCTCCGTTTCGTTTTCGGGGCACACTTCGATGATAGGGGAACTAGGAAATGACAGTCTAAAACAGAGGTATCTGACTCCACCAATGCGACGGCTTCCGCATCCTCCACTGAGTTCTCCATACCCAACGACCGTACGCCGGCAAAACCCACTTCGCACATCCTTGTTAGTTGTTCTCTTAATCCAACATCCCTAGTGGACACCGATTTGAGCGACCTAAACTTGCAGGCTGCGTAGCCAAACGGACCGAACACCACCCACCTCAGCAAGGTGCGCCCGACTTAGGGGTTCTTTCTGCCCTCGATCTTCTGTTCCTAAACCGAACGGGTGGCCGACACGTCACATCCAATTACAACCCAAACGTCTCCTCCGATGGCTTCCATTGGAACGTCGGCTAAGCGGAGCCAATATCTGATCCCTTCGGATGCCTTTCTGGTCATCCTCGTTATCGGCAGTCCTCAAACAACAATGGCACTTCAGATATTCACCGACCGCTACACGTCCATTGGTGACGACACAATCGCGCTGCTGAACGATTTGATCCCTGTGGTTATACTGACCTCTTTTATTCTTACAGGCTAACTTCTTTACCTGAGGGCTAACCCGGCTAGCTAATCCGACCTAATGAGGGTAGTGTCAGACCAATTATTTAAGAGTGCGCTGCCCATCGCCTTTCAGTATCCGCGTATCTCAGCTTGAAACGAATTATATCCCTGAGACAAAGCCTTTTTGTAACTTACCAACGCCATGCAGTGTCCCTTGCGAGTCATTTTTGTTTATTCCTGGTGTCTGTGAGCGGTCGTTTGCAGAATTAGTTGATGCCGGCCGATAAAAACCACCAAACGATAACTATTTTCGCTAATACGCCCCCCCACAAGATGGCTGTCCCTTTGGAAAACAAACACAATTCGGGTCTTTGGGCCTCGTCCCGCCGAGCTGCTGTTTCCTATCCCAGGAAGATGGGGTACGTTGGCAAATGATGCCATTTCTTGCACAAAACGCACTGCCGCTTTTGCCCCCTATTACCCCATCTTTTGAGGTTCACGCTGTGGCTTGGGCCACGGTTATTAGTGAAACCAAAATGTGGGGTCGCATCAGACCAGCAGCTCTTCTTGCTTTTTTTCGCCAATTGCCTAAATCAGTTCAGAACTATTCTCATCATTAGCGACACAAGCTCTGTCAGTTCTCCAGACCCTGGTTTCATTTCTTCATTAACCTATCTTCAATGTCCACCCTTTTTCACCGCAAGGAATGCGACAGTTGTTTCTCCATCTGCTTAGGCGTCGCAAGTGCATTATGGTCGGCGGTTTGATCCATCTGTTCCGCGATGAGCCTGCGGCTTTCCATACGTACTGCTTCCAGGTGACAGGTTCCGATACTATTGAAAAGCCCGTATATCGAGCAACGTTTTTTGGGTGACCAAAAGATCCCTCAATTAACCACATGCTGATTCATACCCAGCCTCGGGTGGACGTGTGGCACAGGCTTCTATTGCCTCCCTCCTCTTTCCGTTACAATATTAGAGCAGGTGCTGAGGATACTGATAACAGTCGCAAATACTCTCTGCTAGATAGATTTGGAATGACAGGAGCATAATTCTGGGCAGGTGCGCATCTCAGAAGACTCTGGGTGTATTATGTTTCCGCAACGCATTGTTACCGTTAACTAAATCTGTCTCCATCTTCGAGGCTGGGTTGTCGCATACTATTTCCTTAGCAACACACTTGAATTGCCCGTTAACGAATTGTAAAGCTCGGTTATTTCATTAGGTGGCTTCCGCTGAGCGAAGAGATAATTGGTTTTCTAACTCATCCGCCAAATTATCTGCATCAGGCTGTTGACGAACGGCTAACAAATGACTTGTCTTTTTTTATCGTCTTTTTATCTTCAGTAAGCCATCCTTCGAGGCGACGTTCTTTAATTTGATAATTCAAACGCTAATTACGAAAGTAAAACCATGCCGACTAGACCAATAAACTCAAGAGCCATCAACATAAACGCTACTCGCAGCATTCGCCGACTGTCCAAATCTTCCGGCTTAGTCCTCAACTATATTCATGCGTGTCGCTACGTGCTGTTTTCATAATTCCTGCCATAAGCATCGTCAGGGTAATCTACGACCAAACATGCGAGTCTTAGTCCGGATGAAATCGACCAGCGGTTCATTTCCGACGTTCTGGAAAGCAGTTAAGAACCGCAAGGGAACGAGTAGCGCAATTTCAAGCGAGGCTCAAGCAAATACAAAAGATTCTGCAAGCCTCCTCAGGTCATACAAAATTTGCCTGAGCGTGACAGCCAAGCACCAATGTAACCGAAAGGAACGTCTACAGTCGACCAAAGTGCAGGACAAAACTAAAGCAGATTGTGCCAAAACAAGCTGCCTCAAATCAAGTGACCAGTGACTGTACCAAATGTCTGTAACCTTATTCGAAATAAAAAAATTCGTGGACAAAACAACGAAATGTAAGTGCACAGGGCCGAAAATTGATAGTGACCAAAATCAGTGCCATTACGAGCAAGTTGTGCGGGCAAAGTACGGTATCGAGAGAAGAACGAACAAAAAGGAGGAAAGGACTTCTGAGCCTATCTAGATATTACAATCGTTTACTCCAAATCAAGTTAGAATCGTTCTGTGTCCTGGACCAGGCATAAAAGCGGGTGAAAGTTTTCCTTAACTGGATATCACTTTACGTCAGTATAGGGGTAGATAATGAGCCAAGCCTGACGTTACGGGCTGCATTCCGCACGGGTAGGCATTAGGGCCGCTTTCTCCTGTTCGTTATCAATGAACTGGTCCAAGCCCTAGAGTCCCCCAGATGTTTCTTCCCCGGCGGTGCCAAGATGTAGGGGCCCGTGGGCAGGTGATAGCTCAGCAAGGTTTAGGCTTCGTCTGACACCGGGCTGACAAGCGGGGCTTCTCCAAAAAAAAGAGGAAGATATTTTTTCTCCTGAAACACCGATAGCCCCGCAGTTTTGCACTTTCAAGGACTGTTCACTGTGAAAAGCATCAGCAAGTTGAAGAACCTGAGGAGAATCATCGCGTCCGTCTTTAAATTGACGGATCAATGTACTACGGAAGCCCAAAATGCCGGAAGTGGACCATTGAAACTGAACAAAGGCATTTGATACTATGCGTCGGGGGTGTTGATTCCCCTGCACAGGACCGCCGTAGAAACTCACCTGCAAGGCTTTGTTTCTATTCTTTGAAAAAGATTCCGTTTTTCTTTAACGCGTGCAAATATTAACCGCGAGGCTTGTACAGGAGCATGGCGGAAAGTAATGCGATCAAATATTCTGCTATTAGATCCCATTTCGCCGGGGCTTGATGTTGATCTCTACGGTAACACCCGGCTTGCCAGGTCTCATCCAAGACGAATAATTTAGAGAAGATCAAGACTCACACATATGAGACCATGAAAGTAAGTTTGCAACAGCAGGACCTAGACACGTGACAAATTCGCAGCCATTTCGTGACAGGGGCGTAAATATATTGGACCGGCAGCCTGGCGACTTGGTTCCATTTAGACAAACGTTGGATTGAAATAAGGATGCAGCGTGATCAAGAGGTAAGAAGGTAAAGCCTTGGTAAGCTTTCGACTATTTTTCCTACTCTCTTGATTTGAACCGCTACCGATAACAGTTTGTACTTAGGGTGGGCCTGAAACAGATTCATATCCCCCGGATAATCAAATGAAGCGGACCAAAACTTGTCTTGTGAAAAGTTATCTGAACTGAACAATCATTTTGAAGGCCATTGGATGAACTCTTCAAGGTCAATTGCTAGTGCACTTTCAAAATCATTTATTAACTCATTCACCGAATGTAAAATTTGAAAGAGTAAGTTAGCAAAAGAAAAAATCCTTTTTGTCACCACTTACCGTAATGTTCGAAATGTTTTTACGGAGTTCCTCATAAAGGAAAAATAATACAGGAAGAGGGTATGTTCGCTGGAAATATGAGAATTGTACCCCCTAGGAATTCACGAAAAGCGCTGAATATATAATTGATGGAATTATTGCCTATCATGTTCTGTGTAATCACAAGTTACCTCTCCAAATGAGAGGAATTTCGATGCTCATTTTTCCGCGTAAATCACTTTACTATTTCCACTTTGTTTTATCCCAAATAATTCACTGTTTTTTCTGAAAATAAGAGCAATGAAATGTGATTACATGATATGCGTTGGCTTCAAAAAGAAACGCAACAAAAGGATATTTTTTACCATGTTAGAGATCCATGTAAATATTTTATATGTTGGTGTAATCTAGACTGGCAAATGGGAAAATATAATTTAATGAATATGTTGGTCTGCCCATTGTTTGTTGGTGCTGGTTGCGATTTTAGTAGTAAACAGTCATTCCTTATGTTTTGTTCAAAAATGCTCTGCTGTTATTTATGGATGGATTCTAAATTAATGAAGGAAAGTTTGTGCGTACCTAATGCTTAGTTTTGTGTTTCATAAAATCGAATTGCCACTCAGCATAATTTCTGCGTCCTTCTGATACGTTAAAGGTAGGTCTTTTGCGGCTCGTAACTGTTTTGCATATGGGCCAACCTTATCCAGTAACACCGTCAAATGTAAAAAACGATTCTCATGGAAAGTTTTTGTGCGATGTTTGAACAACTATGTTCATGAAATCAAAATCAAAGTTCCTTTTGGAATATAACTAATTGAACATGTTTTAAAGTCGCCGTCAAGCAGTATTTTCATCCAGAAGACCAAATTAGAATCATAGCGAAAAAATTGTCGCTCCAGTTTTATAATAATTATAATAATTAAAGCTTTTGCTTGAAAGTATTAGGAAAAGTTAAATTTTTTTCAATGAGTCAAGAAGTTCATTGCACATATGTAAAAAAGTCAAGAAACAAATTAATGTGAGTTTGCTGCTTTTAGACTTACGATTCACTGTCGGTGTGGTAATAAATTAATAGCAATTACATTGGCCTATCTCGGTGTAAGTAGCTGGAGTACACTTTCTCTAAATTATGCTAGATGGTCTAGCATTTGTTTCTCAAACACTACTAAACATCGTCCAGTCACTATTCATCAAATGAACTTCTGTAGGACGGAAAATACTTTGAAATATCCTAAATAGCTGAAGCCAGCACAAAACTGATGAATGGGAGCCTAACCAATGTGTAATAAGAAAGATTTAAAAGCTTCTTAAAGCATTCCAGTAGTTAGCGTCGAAAACATTTCTTGGCGCTTGGCAACTATTGACTAACTAGGCAAACAAATCACGGAAGTTAAAAACAAGCAAAGAGCATAATACAAATTTTACGGCTATTAAATTGTGGCAAGTGTTTGATGATTCAATAAATGAATGCTGGTTTCTCATTTGTACCAAAAAACAAAGTCAAACGCTTTGAAAAACCAAGCCATTTGACGTAAATTATCCAACTTGCAAAAAATACAAAAGAGCCCTGTCCCTATGAGAACTACAAGGTAAATAAAGATAACAAAATTGCCTCACTGTAAATCATCTATTTCTTTATAACCAATCTACGCAATTGACCGCCTAGCAATGTGCGGGCAGCTGTATTGAAGCGGAATCACTCAAAGAATTTCTGAGTTTTAATAAAGTAAAGAAATGGGGTCATTTCCGTTAATCACAAAATGATAAGGAATCCCTTGGAAAATATTATATCTGATGATTCAAAGATTTTTGAAACTTTTGAAGACTCTCAAAAAACGCGCAGTTTATTACACGTTAAATACAGGACGTCCAAGTCTTTTATTTATAGAATGATTTGTTTTGGCTTGGAAACACTCAAAAGTCAATGTTGTTTGACTGATCTTTGTGCAGCCTTTTTGGGTCCCGTTTTTTATTCCTCAAATGAACCCCGTATTTTTCTATGAGCCTACTACTGTTCACTTTGAACTAACGTCGAAAGACTGTTAAACTTATTTCAAAATGGAATGATACATTCTGTCTTATTCAGAAAGGTCTCAAACAATCTTTTTTGGAGGAAGAAATTGATGGCAAGCCTGCAGGTATATGCATGCAGAACCAGTTTTAAGAAATACGTTTTTGCACAAAAGATGCCCTGGTAATCTGTGTCAAAGTAATGGCAAAATATCGGTAATATAGTCGGAATGCGGTTTGTAAAGAAAATGCTTGTAGTTTGCACTGGTCTACTAAATTCAAAAGTAAAGGTGGCTGAAACCATATAAGAATGCAACTGCATACCAAATGAGGCCATGTGCTTTGGGCATTCTTTTATTCTTTCCAATAGCTTTAGTAAAGGTTGGTCACTTTTCAGGTAGTGTGTTTTTTAAAAGACGGCGTTACCTAAACAAAAAGCAGGTGGAACGTACTATAAGTGGACAAGAAAATGCCTCTACCCTGCATTTGTAAGGTATTTTGCTAGTCACAGTGAAACCTAAAAGGGGCATTACTTACTGTTTCATGAACTGGGCAAGAACGTCAACCCCAGGTCATTTTTGGACCTATGTATACACGTATTTTGGAGCAAAATGCAATTTCTTCCGGAACATCCCACGGGTGAATGTCAATAACATTACCACCTCTCCGTGCGTTGGATCACTAGTGGGACAATTTGAAAAACATTCATTACCATAGATGCTAATGCGGCAGAAGAATCTTACATTGATTTTAGCCGATTTCACTGAAGTTTCCGAAGTATTGTCTTTCTTTTCTGGATACAATGAAAGTGAAAAGTTTGATGGCGGCACACCTGTTTATTATTGGCAGTCGTGCCATCAGGGGCTTATCGTTCATTAGCTATAAATCTTAAGTAAAAAATAATGCAATTTTAGATTCTCAAGGACCGTTGACATCTGCAGTTTTGGATCTATAATCAATAATATTAAAGATGTTGAAAGCGACATTCAAATATGTAAATCCCTGCTGCTACGCTGCATATTTAGCAAGTTTCTATTAGGAGAGAGATTAGGTGTTCGTTACGATTCCGCCAAACCGAAGCGTTTTGTGAATATCTAAACTATATTTTTGTTTTCTTTAACTTGTTTTAAGCCAGTTTTACCGCCCACGTGCACGTATTAAATGCAATACTATTGTATTCAGTCCACTAAAATTCTATCTAGAATGAAGCTAATTCCAAATATCTGCACCAGACAAGGGAATTATCCTTATGCATAAATGCCAAGCAAAGCAAAACAACTCAGATCTTGGGAGCCGTATTGAGTGAGGGAAAGCAAAACGTTCTCCAGAAAAAATCAAAACCCTAAAGTTGTCTCGTGATTTTGGTTTTGAATAAAATACTTTAGATGAGGTCCTTATGTTTCTGTTGGAAGCTGCAATTTTAGAGCCGTTTTTCGCAAAATGTCAAGGAACGATTTATGTACACATAATATTTCTCCAAGAAATCTGTTGCAATAAAAGTAATATAGTTTGACTCGGCTGACCTGTAGTTAGTGACTTACTTGAAGAAAATAAGCGGTTTTACTGTCTGTTGGTTTAATACCACTTGTTTTAGTTGTTTAAAACAACAACGATGGCATACGCTCGAATAAAAGGAAAACCCGATTGACAGTAAATGAATGTGCACATTAAAACGGTTTCGAAAGTCGATTTTAATGAGCTTTCAAGCAAACAGAAGTTTAAAATGGCAACCGTAAAATTGTTTGCTTGTGTTCTTTGTAGGTCATTATTTTATAACAGGTTGAACTCAGGGTTTTTAGAGTAATTTGCTGACTGCTCCAATAAACCTCAGTTCGCTTTCGGCATTCTAAAGAAGATCGTATTATTACACAAAATATATCAGGTAAAAGAATCTGTTTGGTTTTGCCCAGTGCTATTAAGGTGAAATTTCACATTACAAGCAGGCTTCCAAAGCCGGGAGCGATGAACTTACTGTCGTGGACTGACCATTTTGACTGCAATCACTCGGAATTTACCATGGCACATTTAGTCGTTATGCTAATTTCGGTGGTTTACCCGTAAAAAATTTCAAATGTTCCGGGGTTAAATTTGGTTTATTTCATATAAGCACATCTAAAAGACGTTCTGAACCGTTTCACGGTGGTCCTTTGAGATAACAGGGAGCATCTTGAGGACTTGTTACCATCTCATTGATTAAGTTAGTTCCAAAACCACCTAGCAATTAGATGGTGATCACCGTGAGGTGCACGCCAGATCGTAGTAAGCAAGAAAATGAGTATGCGGAAGTTACAAAAGGAAAAAAGGCTTTATTCAGAACACAAGTATAACAGACTAAAAAATACTTTAAGCACATAGATAATCGCTACTCCGTTGTTAATGACATCTGCGTTGCAACTAGAAAAATGTTTTAGCCTCCGCTGTAGGAATTTGCATTGAACAGATTGCATGAGATTAATAAAATTGCTTTGACGAAAGGTTTTGGAATCCTGATTCAAAAAGTACGTATTGGAACTGGCCATTCCGTTTCTGACTCTATCCTTCTGGTAAGAAGACAATAGGATGAGTACTATGATCTCCTCATGTTGCCAAAGGCACGAATTTAGTGGAGTGAGAAATGAGATGTAGCTAATTGGGTTTTTCATTATGCAAATATGTCTACTCATAGTCTATTTCGAATATGGCCAGAAAAATACTAAAACTGACTGTTTGTTGCCTATAGAAATAAACCTGAGTAAAAACACTGAGGTACAAGATAACTTTATGCATAGTAGATACTACTTGTTCGCAAATTGAAGGAAACCAAGGGGTCCAAAAATGGCCCAGTCTTTCAGCTTTTCTAGTCCAAAAAGACATAATTACAGGTAGCATCTAGAAGTTTAAGATATTACAACAAAAAATAACTGGTTAAAAATTGCGAGAAGCGAGTTGAAACGAAACAGTTTCTTTAAAACTTAGTTAAGGAGCCAAACCGTAACTTGCAAACAGTTTTGAACGCTCAAGCTAACCAACACACCTTTTGAGTAGTCACCGGCAAATCTAAACTTGCTAGGCCAGTTCAGTCAGAAATACTACAAGCATGAGAATAATGACTAATGCAAACGTTGTTAGATAAAATCATCTTGTGAGATGTTAGGGCGCTCTGAGGCAACCTGGCCAACTTCGAGTATGAGGTGTCTATCATATAATTTGGCTGATGAAATCTCCGAACTTTCCTCGCCGATATGTCACTAAACAATTCGGTGTCAAATTTGCATTTGTTTGTTTTGTTTCGCAAGAAACAATTCACGCATGGGCTGAAAATTGTTCTGACGTGAAGAAAAAAAACAAGATTGCAACAGAAGAGTTTGTGGCAATTTAAAATAATCTACTTGGGCAAGAGGAAAGAAACAATCTAATAGTAGTAGCAATACAAATTATTGGCGTTAGAAGTTTTCACTCAGTTAATTTGTACAGCCAAGCCAATGATTGTTCAAATAAAACTGTCTAGATATCTTTCGTTAAATAGAAAAACAATGACCTATCTCCGCAACCGTTTCGTTAATAACATGCGGATGAAACAAATTAGGCCTTAAAGCACCCGTAACTACAGAACTCAATAGAACATTCAACCATATAAAACCGACCTTTGAAAGCTCTAATTCCTTCAAGGTTCCGTTTTCTTTCATTGCCTGCAGTAATCTATCTCGCGTCTGAAGAAGAAAAAGTGGTTCCCTTTTGATGATTATGGGCTGACCACAAGTGACTTGGTGACCAGCTATGGACTTTGCTATTCCATACTATCATGTGAAACCAATCAATTTAATGTACCAGAGACATGGAACTAAATATTAAAATACCGTATATATTATTGCACTAAGTGACGTTTGCTTCTGCTAATGAAAATAGTACCACGTTATAAATTAAGTGATAGTGCGAAAATAGGGTCCCCATGGGCCGCCTAATGCACGAGTTTTTCATAGGTTAAGCCCTACTTTATTTTGAAGTTTTGAGAATCACTGGTGTTGATAAAAGTATTTAAACACCAGATTAATGAAAACGGACAATTTTATAGCTTAAATTATCCGCGGTGCCGATGAATAAAATAGCCAGCAAATGGAACTCTAGAAACTGGAGTGACACAGAGGCAGGTCAAGTCCAACAGGTGTGGAACGAAGAATAGAAAACACCGACGACCTACTAGCGCTCAGTTGGCGGATATGGCTGGGACTCGAGCCCAAGAATTTCTAAGTAATACGGTTCCAGTCCAGTTAACTACTAGGTGTTTTCCCGTGTGAATGTTTTGTGTACACCGGTGAAGCTTCGTTTGTCCTGCGGTCCCAGTTAAGTCCAAAAAATGATAACTAGTTCGTGATAAATCTTTACATTTTTGTTCGTCAGACGATATTATGATATTTTGATGCCATCTGGCAGGAGTGCCCGTTACATCTGCTGCGCAAAGCTGGTCATTCAAGCATGGATAGACGCACTGCATTTAGCAAGGTGGAAGCGAATTTCCACTCTGGCCAAACAATGAATGGTACGTTGGTCAAGATACAATAGCATTACTGGTTTAGTTTATGGCCAAAGTAGTTAGTACCCACCAGTACTGCTCACATTAGAATGGTGCAGCAAACTTCAAATACATCATTACGAAAGAAAATTGACCACCTGGATGCGAACCAGAACAGCTATGCGGCTGCATTTTCTCCTAACCCGTGATTACTGTGCCCGAGTGATAAAGACCTGCAAGCTAGTGGAGTGTTTCAGTATTTTGCTAAACCAGTCAAGCGTTGAGTGCTGCGTTGTTTGCGCTATTCAGCCACTCTGCTCTGGTTTAGGTTATTTACCCTGGAGTTTACTGCATTTCGTAAATCCAGTTGTTAGGCAGTTGATCAATTTGTATTTAATGATACCGAAGGCTTTGTGAACAATACGCCGAACTCTTTACGCACTTCTATCTTTTGTCATAACGGCAATGTGCACGTGTTCACAGTGGTGCACATTCCATTTTCCCAATCGGATTTTTCACTAATAAATCCATACCATTTTCAGTCCGACAGAAAGTCGGGATCCATCTCAAAGACTGTCCGTATAATTGGCCAGCTGATGGAACCTGAAGGAACATTAATTTTCAAATAGATGCATTCGAATGCGGTGTCGCCTCGGAACCACCAGTCGTGATGCTGGAATTGTTGCATTACCCGTCGAATTTCGATGGTAAACTTTTGCAAGAGGCGGCGGTAAAATTGGGGCTTTTGGATATTTCGTTTTTATTCTTATTTTTTTTACTTTCACTGTCTATTGCACAAGAGTGTACGTCATCATCGTGAGTGTATGATACCCATATGTGGGATCTTCAGTGGAAAGTTAAGCTTCTTCTTGAGATTTCCCCGTCTTTGTAAATACCACTTTGTTTTGTACACCTAGCAAAGTGTCAGCTGAATTAACTTAAATACTAAAAATGTCACGAACATCATAACTGATGTTAGTATGTTCGTTTACCTATCATTTGGCATTCTCTAAAAAAATTTGTATTTCAACCAAATTTCCGTCATCTTTTTGGACCTGAGCAATGTCATGCACAATGGCATAATGATAAGAAATTGAGTCTAAATTAATGAGTGGTAGAAATGAGACTAATATTTTATACGGAAGCTAATGATACACATACAGAATCCGTAAATACTTTGAGGCCAGAACATACGAATCTATCGTGCGATAATACGGACATTTTGGTTCTCATATGCGCAGATCACATGGTGAACTGTGCAAAACACGATTTGGCAAGAATAAAAACCTCTGGGACTTTGCTTAGTTGTTCACCATGCAACAACATTGTTCGGCTCACCATTACAAAACCGTAGATGACCTATGCTGTCAGTCAAATAACCTTGCTTAACTGATAGTTGCTGGCTCCTATTTTGTGCCCCAGTCGTGGGACAACTAGCATGCAATTTTGATGATTCAGGACATGAGCAAAGCAGCCTCATGGTATGTTTTTTGTGCTGAGTGGAGTTAGGATGCAGCATGGTGAGTAGTTTCGTGTAAAATTCAGTCTCACACTAATAATTTTTGTCCAAATATCTATGCTACAGATTTGGGAGAGTGACAACCGACTATTTGTTGACCGTGAACCGTTAGTCATGGCAATCAGCTTCTTCTTCCAATTCGGTGCCTATCAGGCTTGTGCTTGCAGTGAACGAGAATTCACTTTGACGGACGTATTCGAGGCCGCTGCAGCAATGGTCCAGAAAGTGGTAAGTGAATTAAACCAACTGTTTTTCGCAATCTAACAAACAATAATTTTGTTCCTTCTAGGTAGTAAAAGCTGACGCCGATCTAAGGGACAAAATACTGCTGTTTTTCAACACAGAAAATACGGTCGAGGGATTCAAGCCCGTCTACACGGCAGAGGACATTTCCCAAGGATGTGTGATTCAAATTCTGCTTGGTGGTAAGCGATGCATTGCCCTGAAGACTACCTGGTTTGTGCATAATTATATTCGATGTGACCAAACTATTCAGTCCAAAGACCTGAATTGGTTGCACAATAAATGTAGGAATTTGATCTGACCAGTGTTTGCAAACTAGAGATGTCGTTCTAGTACTAGCAGACAATCATGAATTTCGGTACCTGGCCATTCCAAACCGGTGAGAACTGAGTAAGAAATCTGAATTATCCCAATTGTTCTATTTTGGATAACCTGGAAACCTTAGTATTCGAGTCAGATCTAGGTCCGACTTCGGCTCGGATTGCATGGACTGCCGAGGAATTTAGAGCAGACGGGAGAGAAAACCGTGCTCGCAGTATTGGCTTTCACTGGTTAATCGAATTCAGCAACTGGATGAAATCTTACTCAGAAAATGATAGAATGTTTAGAAATAGTCGCCAATCGTCTGAAACGTCTGCTGAACAGGAACAAAGTGGCTAGAGGATATTCACAAACGGGGCGAAAAATATTTTGCCTGAAAAAAACGTTTGAACTTTTTTCAAGCCAAATGTTATTGAAGCTAATATGAACGAATACATATACCCTAAGGAAGTTATGCCTAGTGGATAAAGTGAGTTGAACATACCATTCCTTTTGATGGTACAATAGAGCTCATTGTTTTCTACCATAAACTTATGATCTACCCACATGTAGCAATATAAAGTAACAAGCCCACGGCTATCCTTTAGACGTTCGTCATAATCATACTATATTGGTCAATATTACTACACCCACGGATGTTGTTTCCCGAAGAAACTGAATGTTTTCAAGATGTATCAGAAATGTGTGCACATTTTTTCATTGATAATAATTTGACTAAAAAGACTAATTACTCCATCAAATGTGGGTTGCTGGTATACAAAGTTCGCTTTTAGGTGAAATAAATCAAGTTTTCAGCGGTCTATGCAAAGCCTGAATGAGAGCTGCCAATAGATGGAGTTGGTCATTTGATCGGGAACCAAAACTTTTAGTGTTTCCAAATGAAGTATACACCAGGAATTTGTTTAATGACCAGTCTGAGTCCAAGTCCAGTTCGGGTACTAGCTAAAATAAACAACTATTCAATCAAACCAATATAACGATATTTATGTTGCATTCACTACCCAATAAACGACGTGTTGCTCAGTGGATGATCTTTCATCTCAAGGTAATTGATTCATGCCATCGCAAAAAAGCCTTTGAGGCATTTTGTTAACTGAACAGCCAGCACGTTATAAACCTTACTGTAAATCTGGCTGTTCTCCTAGTGTGGGGTTTGGTGAAATAGATATCATGCTCGGGTTATTTGTTCGGTTCCGAGACCAACTGAAACCTTTCTTAGTATGTTATTCTTTTTCACATTCATCCGTTTACTTTGCGTCCAATTTTCAGTCAGGAATTTAAACGTTCACAAACAAAAGTGTACAATTATTTTCCATAAAAATCATTCAAACTCTGAGCAGGTCAATTTCCAGCTGTCAGTTGGCGTAGAAAAAAATGTTTAGAATCACAGAAGGTTGTCATTTACACCCGGAATTGGGAACTGATCTCGATATATGTTTGGCAAACTCATGGAGTTGCATGAGGAATCCATGAAAAACAATCGGGAAGCATGCTACCTAGGAGATTGTCTCCGTTATTTCTCAATTTATGGAGTATTTAGTTTTGCAAAGCTTGATACTACCATGTCGTCAGTTAGCTTACGTTTCTGAATGGACTGGCGGCAGTTACTAACCTATGGATGAGTTACGCGCACAGACTCAAACTCCATCAGTTTGATTCATTTACAAATTTGAACCCGTTTAGCAATGGACAGAAGGTTCCTAACCAGAATTCATGCCGAGGACTGCAGCCTAAGTGTACAGTTGTTTTTTTACTATAAAGATTGAAAGCGTAAACTACAAGGTTCATTGTTTGTTTTTCTCGTGGAGCGACAGGCGCGGTCACGTAGAAACAAACTGACTATGCACGCGGAGATTGAAACGGGTAGAGGAAACAAAATCAAGACTTCGATTTTGAAGCCTGGCGTTAGTTTGTTTACCATGACACTTTTGATATTATGACCAATTCACTAATGTTGACAGTTATCAACACTGGGACTTTGTTACGCATACAGGCAATCAGATCGTTTTGTCACCGAAGATATTGCAATCGGGGCTCCTATCTACTGGTATTCAGCTTGAAAATGAGTCTGCAAATGCGATATTCATCAGCAGAGTTCTACCTTATGCTTTGAATAAAATGGAATAGAATTAATAGCACTTAAGCCAAATCACTGTCCACGACCAGAAACGAGATGGTTTATCAACGCCGGAAATCACGGTTAGGAACCGGCTGGTTAGGTTTGATTACCATACCGTTTGACTGGGACGATTGGTGGTATTATTTTAAGCCATTGACAATGAAACAAAAGTCACGTGATTTAGACGCAGAAAATAGCCTGCATATGAACTGCCGTGGTATCCTATTTTGTGATGGTTTAAACAGGACAAAGCATGGACTTGGCAATGTGATCTAGGTACGTTCATATGGAAAATGTTGGACGGCTGTTTTTAATGATTCCATGGAAATTCGCTTTTCTCGGTGATAAAATATAAAGTCTACAGGAAACTAGTTGGCATACCAGGACCTCGGTTGAGCATGGTATGGGATTTTCAATTAGCATACAACAGCCGGGGTATACTTTGGCTTTTTATCGCTTGAATTTGCATCGACGCTAGAGAAGACAATTACACCGTAACCAGGCATCCCAAACAGAAATGAATCATACAAGATCTTACCGTGAAAG
Source organism: Fasciolopsis buskii (assembly GCA_008360955.1). Classification (NCBI taxonomy): domain Eukaryota; kingdom Metazoa; phylum Platyhelminthes; class Trematoda; order Plagiorchiida; family Fasciolidae; genus Fasciolopsis; species Fasciolopsis buskii. Next base: position 180,613 of record LUCM01001015.1, on the reverse strand, counting down.
CGTCAGTCACCCGGGAGAGTGTGATTTCCTGAAGATGTGATTTCGACGCCAAGCTTTTGGGAACAAATTTGGTTGCGGTGGTTTTCAGCTCCGAAATGGAAAAGCATTTCTACTGATTCCAAAAGTTGTCATAAGAAAACCGTTTGTCTACTAATTCACCCGAAGTTCAGATCTATGAATTTCCTACAAATATTGAACGAAAAATCGTTCTATAACCCAAACAAAATTCTCAAAGTTTCGATTTAAAAAATCACCTTTTGAGCACTTGCCAGTCCTTACTCCGGCAGCTTGTCGGAGAGAAACTATTGTAAAATTTATATTGCAAAATGGGGCCGGTATTTAATCACGGACAGCTTGTTCGACGGATCCTCATCAGAGTGCCGAATACTACGGAAATCCGTCAGAGAGCTGGAGCTAATTCAGCCAGTTTACTGCGTCCATTTACGTGCGATTAAAAGTCGCCATCTGTGAAAAAGTAACAATTTCACATTTCGAAGTCCCCAAATCCATGTGTTCCGCAATCATTCAGGATAGATCAAGCTGTTAGTCAAATGTTTGTATTGGCAAACTAACGAACAGTAAGCAGAATGTGCACACGAACATGGAGTGACAAACATTCAGTGAGTAAGGCAGAGATCGCATGTATAAAGCGGAAGATACCTGGGGTAGTTTTCTGTGCGACCGGTGTGAATTGAACTTTCTAACGTATTTCTCTTGCTTTTAAGAAGCGACATGGATTGTCCCTTGCTGGACTGCTTGTCGCGAGAGCAGTATTTCTTGGCTACGTTCCATAATTACCGATTGCCTGGATTTCCGTCCACCCGGGATTCCGAAGCTGGACAGATGAAAAAAATATCAGAGGCAGTCACGGAAAAAAAGTCTTTATTTTTCTTCCTCAAACAATCTGGACAAATAGGAGGTAGAATTAACTTCTGCAGAGTGATATTGATTTGTTGTCAATTAATCATCACATGAGCTTAGTCTTTTCTGACGAGAAAAAGTGTAAGTTAAAGGATGAAACCAAGGCATGCTGCGAATGGAAATGTCAGGATATACATTTTATGTTACTTTTTTTATTTCTCGAACTGAGAAATTTGGATTTTAAGTGCATTACAGTCAGTAGGACCTTCCTCCTGATCAGCAAGCGTGTGTCTTAATTACATATGGGGCAGTAGTCAGTCAGTACATAACGCAACAAAAAACAATGTTGTTTATTTTATTGTTCGAAAATGTCAAACGAAATTCAGTCAGCGTTTACGCTGGTCGAATGAGGGAATAAATTGACGCATATAATGATCCTGGACGGGAAGTTTGTCCCGTCCAAACAGCATAACACCGGATGGATTTTAGTGCTTTTGTTAAATCGTCACTCTGTTTGCTTTGTCGGTCACCTTTTGTTTGACCTCGGCTCGTGCGATCTGGTCCATCTGATCTCATGTTTGCAGCCCACACAATCGATCCAGTGCTGAACGATTCAATCAGTTGCCGAACTGTCTGCGCTTAAGACAAATCACACTCTAACTGCTCGTGCGATAGTTGGTTCGAAAAAGTACTATTCAAATAAACCAGGCAGATGTGTCGAATAGCTCGTGCAAGTTTGACACAGTTATTTCCGTTGTTGGTTTATTCCGTTTTTTTCGGGACTAAGTAGGTACTAATGCAAGTAATAAGGATAAAGAATTTTAGTCTAGCAATGAGTTTCTTTCCTGATATTCCGTTGTTATTGTCTCTCAAAAAAGACAGGGTTACTGTCTGCATTCACACAGCACACCGGTGTTTCTCAGGTAAATGGGATCACGGATATGTTATTCATGGGATGAACGAAGCATCGACAGATTTTCACGTATACCACCTGTGATTGGTTTTGAATAGTATGTAGTGAGCCTAATCGAAACTAATAGGGGGGGTAATGAAATATTTAGTTCCAGAATAACTACTTTATTCATCATGTTAGCTTTACAGGTTTAGCAATATAAAAAATACCACTTTTCATATACCTTTAAAAATTGATTCTTCACCATTATCAGTTCACATTTGACAGCTGGACGTCACGTGGTCACCAGTTGTACAGTTGTTTTATCCTCGCCGGTGGATAGGGGCCGACGGGGAGAAGTTGGTGACTGATGCTACGTGGGAAAACACCATAATTTGTTCAGCGGTATACTTTATATGCTTTGTACGCTTTCTAACTGACCGCTTCATTTCCGTCCTTCGAGGTTACTCACTACCTGTCAGATGCTGCTGAAAACCACGCTATAGTATGGCAAAAGCAATAGATAAACTAAGTTGCTTACCATTGACATAAAAATTAGACCAAGTTCACATTATCGTTTGTACCACCAGGTACAGCGATCACAGCGAGGTATCTGTTAGAAACTTCGCAATTTGTAAATCAAAAGGTTGTTGGATATCTCGTCCTATTCGTTCTGTTACCTTACAAGGAACAAAATGGCTGATAGCTAAGTTTCTTGAAGGCGTCGTGTGGTCACCTTATCGCGGTTTACTGGGATCGACTATCCGAGTACGTGGTCTTTCGAAGTTGGTAGATCATGTAATTGGGCGACTTTTTGCTTATACTTGGCTGTCTTCCTCCAAGATGTCTTCATGATGAAATGTCTAAATGTCGGTTTGCACTCACTGGATTTTAAAGTCCAGACTCATATGCCAGAAAACACAAACTACACATAGCAAGTCTAAGCGACTTCCTTCTTACTTTAGGTTCGAATTAACTGATTCCATTTTAGTTAACCGAATGTTGGCTAGATTAGAGCTAAGACTGATATTGCCCAAACTAGGGCCATGGCCTGATAATTGTACTTAAATTCTAATTGTGAACTAGGTACCGTGGAAAAAAGTCATTTCTTGTTTTATCCGTAGGTCACTAACAAACAATTGTACATGTAACCAAACTGGTCTGAATAGTCTAAGGACCAAGGAAAATTGTTTCACATACGAAAGAATCAAATCCGTGAACCGTTTGAAAATCCTGACTTATCGATTGCCCCAGTCTGTACGATTCCGAATGGATATCGGTTGACTTGAACGTGTCTAATAAAATCGATATCACCTTATGCGAGATCATGTCCAAATGCAAAGGAGGCGTGCAAAATGTGGAATTTATTAATTTTCTTTCGGGTGAAAAGTGATACCAAATTAAAAGCAGGATGCATGCTGTAATTTTGCATTGGTGACTCCCGGTGCAAACACAGTGTGCGTGCGTGCGTGCGTGTGTGTGTGTCTGTGTGTTAACATCCTGTAATGAGAAAAGAAATAGTAGAAGTGACTGAGCTTATTGAACAGTAAGCGGAAGGATATCTGGACACCCTGCACTTTGAAAGGAGTCTCAACAAAATAAAAAAACGGAGAACATTATTCGGTTTGCCATTGGCGGTAAGTAAAATGAGTCGAGCAGCACATGCTAACTTTGGTAACCTTAGTTGGTTTTCTTCGTCCAGTTTTAATTTATTCGTTTCTCGTCACAAAAATCATACTCAAAATGTTTGCTTTCCTGCGACTGGAAAGTGTACAAATGGGACCCAGGTGTCTTGACGACTATTTGCTTACGATCGATATGGACCCATTCTGGAATAAAAAGAAACTAGGTAAAAACTGATCAGGTTGCATGCCAAGTGTATCTATACGGCTGCTTTTGAGGTACCGGTGAGGGCTTTGGTGATCAGAATGCACGTTGTAATTTTTGAACCACATACCAGATTGTGGCACATAAATTTTGGCTTGAACTGCTGAATAAGAGAGAATTTTGACAAATCCATGCATACTGGTTTTTGTCTTCGGATCAATATAAAATACAGCGATGTCGAATATTCCAAGACAATATGATGGCCAAATTTCAGCTTCCGCAAAATCAGGCACTCGATTTTGTTTCTCAGCACAGCTGAAGACCCCTTGCCGACGAATTTCAGAACCGGGCTTTTCCCACCTGTCCAGTGTTCGGGCAACGCCGCTCATTCATCTACTTCCAAATGGTGACATATCTTGCAATTTCGAAAAAGTTGGCATTCGGGTGCTTCAAAATTAGTTTCGCTGTAGATTGCTGGTTTTTGTACCCATACCCACGCGTGCTTTTTAATCAATTTCGGAGTAAAGATGAGCCCAAAATATGCACCACAGTGTCCAATTCCTTCCATTAAGTGGGCCATGGGAAGGTTTGTGCAGTCTTGATCTCGTATGCCCTCTGGCCAAATTATTCCGTCGTGTACATGGGATTGCAATGCTCATTACTACTGCAGCCAAGGATTGTAATCTTACAAGCGTCTCATGTGGGACAATGGATAATTCTGGTTTGACAAGAAGTAAATAGATGTGGCAAACATATTTGGTTTATCCGTAGTTAACAAAAGTTCCACTGCTTTCGAGTAGTGCATTATTGGTCAGTTCCTTATTCCACATTCTAATCGGTGATGCTTGCATCTGCTATTTCCTAAACTGCTCAGAGTGCGAGAACAACAAATTGAACTCAATATAACCTCCAAAACCCTATATTGGGAAGGTAATGCTACAAAGGGAGATTGTCTAATTAGTTCAACCAGAAAAGCACTGATTGTATTCAGTGGGTTTCTTCTTCAGTTAGAAGACAGATAATTAGTCCGTGGGTAACGTATGACTATTTGGAGGAAACCCTGTCAATCCTCTGGCGACTGACTCAGACAAGGAGCGACATTCACTTAGAACTGTAAGACAGCGAATTCACTGTTTTTGCTTTTTTGAGGTTTAAGACTAAGGATGTCGTGAACAACGAAAACAGATACCCTCAAGTGCACCCTATCGGCCTTTGGTAATTTTCCTGGATTCATAGTAAAGATAGAATAGTTCTTGTGTCTTCACTGCCAATTTAGATAAGGATTCTTGCACAATGTCAACCCCAGAAAGAAAACAGCTTTGAACCGTAATTATTCGTTCCAAACAATCTAACTTAAAGGCTTTTGCACCTGTGATCTCGAGTAACTGAGGTATTGGCTTGCTGGATCCTCGATAAAGAATGCGAAATAAAGGCACAATTACCATGGAAACTAAAAACTGGCTTTTGATTTAGTCTACATTAATCTTATGACACTGAAAATGAGTAGCAATCTCCTTTTAGCTGCATCGATCCAATTCAGTTCGTTATTGTAGCAGACGGGATTTTAATATGCTTGAGTCAAATTACAAATCACTTTCTGTAAAAATAGCAACAACTATGTGAATTATAAATTTCACAAACAAAAATGCAAGTAAAGAAAACACAACAATAAAAAAGTTGAATACGCCTCGACAACATGGTTAGAAAGTATTCCATATCGAGAGAACGAGTGAAACAAAGTTTCACATGAAGCAAATGCGTCATGTAATCGTTTTGCTTTATAACATTAAAGAAACGGAAACGTTTGTGCTTTGTTGGAGTCCGGGACAGAAGAGCACGTTATACGCATTAGAATGTTCGCCAAACGTCATGTTGGCTTGTGCTATTCCAATCATATCTCTTTTCGTCTGTCAGCTTGACACAATTTGGTTGCTTGCGCTTGTCCCAGCCAATGTAATGTATCGCTAATCAAAAGCCGATCCAGACACTTAGATATCCGGCACAGATAAGCTAATGCCCACTATTAAAATTGAAAACGGCTGAAGACGAGTGAGCATTTAGTGCCTATTCAGGTGAATATATTACCCAGTCAGGTGCTAAATAACATGGTTCATTGGTGAGAAAAAATTTGCGGTCCGGTAAAAATGTCCATTTGTTACCTAAGTAACCGGGGGAATGTAGGTCATCGCATTGTGGAAAGCGTGAAAGTAGGTATCTAGGTGGCTTATTGACCGAATGATGAAGAGTAATCAGCGATCATTAAAAGTGTACATTTGTATAGTAAACCATTAAATAGTTTTACATAGACTTACCCTGTATATCTGCATTGCGAATGATTCGGGACAGTTTCCGCTTGGAATTTCTGCATATAGGCACCCTGACAAGGTAAAACTGTTATTCCGGTAATTATTTTATTACATGGTTGATGCATGAGTTTCGTGGAATGTAGATTCTCCCTGCCGGGGGAACGAAAAACATGAGAAGATGAAACCGGAAGCCTTGGGTGTAAAACCTGGAGTATGATAGACACTTATAAAGACTCCAACAGACCAGATGTGGCAACCGGCTGAGAGTAATTTGCCGAGTTTTGTAATCTATAAGAACGTGGCGATCTAGTTTGCGGAACTGTGATAGCATTGTGCATTGTGGTTACTTCGTTCGTTTCCCCCGTTGGACTTCCTTTTCACCAAACGTGCTGGTTTTGGATAGTCTGAATAAACAGAATTCTTTTTCCAATGATCTACGATTGCACTAAGCATTCATACGAGCCATAACCTCTGTAGGCGCGAAAAACAACCAGAGAACAATACACCACAAGGCAATAGTTATTCTAGTCAAAGTGTTCAGGGTATGGTCGGATAAAGCCTCACAGCTAAGTTGATCCCTTGTTCCAATACTTCCCCGAGCATGTTCGACGTACAAGTTTGATGACTTCAGAATGTCCTGACGAAGCAAGAGCAAAACGCCCCCCCACCCGGGTACTTAAACTTCTTCTATTTACTTCCATTCAATCTTGCTAAAAATCTGTGAACGTATTGCGACCGCTTGAACATATTCAGGATAGGGAAATAGTATTGTCGAAAATTCAGTGCGATTGGTTTACTCTCTATCGTCTTTGCTACTCGGCAGACAGTCAAACTGATAGAGTCGTTTTGCAGTTCCAATATCGCAAAACATGAATTTTGCTAAAACCAGCATTTGCGACCTTTGAAGGACAATTGCTGCGACTGCGCTGCGAATTCGGTCTGCGTTAGACCCTGTGTGTTCTCTATGTCACGAGTAAAATTGAAAATAAAAAAATTCTCCGAATTTTAGTGATCATAAGGTTTCATATTTCCCACTTAGCAACAGCATTCATTTAGTTTCATGCTGATAGTGCAGGCTTAAAACTTGTTAAATAGAAAACAAGCATACGTGCAAGGCCACTTCTTCGGATTCGGGACTAGGTCGTTGCGAGTGGCAAACATCCCCGAATAATTTCGAATTAAACGGACGCACCGGGAGAAATGTCCTTGACTGGTCCATACTCAAACGACTGACCACGTGGAGTAACACCTCGGTGTGAGTGAATTTCGGATAAGTCTAGGTGATCGCTTGAAATGAGAAATTTTACCGCGCTAAATTGCATCAGTTTTCAGCAGCTTTCATGCAACATTTTCGAACCAGTCGGAGAATAATGAAAAGTACTGTAGTTTTCCCATTGGATAACCTATCCATAGCATAGTTACGGCGTTCGAAGAAAAAGTGTTAGAACTTGAATCACGAGCTGGGCGGAGCAATTTCCGAAAATGCTCAGAAAGATGAAATCACTGCATAATAGTTACGCCTAGTTTTATGAAATCTTGCGTGACAGGGAGTCGTGCTTAAAACAAACTCCAGTTTTTCCTTGTTTGTGTTTATCTCCTAACGTTTAGGATAGTGCCTGTGCTTTCAGAATAAACTAGAATGTACAGTTTCCAGTAAGTTGGTCTCATGACACAAAATCGCACGGTAACTGCCCACGTCGTTAAGTATGTGAATGAATCACATTAGTTTGTGCATGAAAGCTTTGGAAGATAAACTATCCAGAATCATTCGATCACACTGGCTGTCAAATCGGTATCATATTTTTGACAAAAATGAATCATCTCTCACTAGGTTTTAGCAAGGACAATATGTTTTCCTATTCGATTGAGGCAAACGTATGCAAAAGCACCCTGGGTACGGAGTCTCACAAAAATATGAATGGTTACTGTGAACTGAAACCTTGTTGCTGGGTATGTCTTTAGCTTCCATAGCTCATCATGGTAGACTTCTGAGTCCGAAGATGATGTGCATCGGAAAATCGGGTTGTACAGATCACGTGATATATTTTTTGAGCAGCAAAAATGAGACCGTTCTGTAAGGTATTCTGAATGCATTGGAAGGAGAGTTTCCCTTTCGTCTTATTAGACGGATCCGTGACAAATTAATCCTAGTTGGCTCCTTGTCTCCGTGATGAAAAGCGATAATCCAGAGGGAAGCAGAATCATGTCGCGAGTGTTCAAACATTGCCAGGTTCAATGGGGTAACTCAAAAAGAATTTCAAATCTACGCTTCTCCAGTCCGTTTTGAATACCACTGGATTTTCGAGGTTGTACGCTAGTGTTTGCAAACATGATTTGTTAGAAAGGTCTGGATGTGCCGTAATAATGTGCTGATCTAATTCGGTGCATAACTAACGGTGAATAGATGCTATATCATGTGATTTTGAAGTGCTAGGATTATGGATTCAGATTTAAAAGGGACAAGTTAGAGTTTCGAACACGCAAAGAACTATCAAACATCAGGACCAAGCGCCTATATTTCAAAACTCTTTTCAGTAGTTCAAGAACCATCCGACAAATGCGTAAGATTTTTTAACCCACGTCAGGTATCCCTATTGAAGCCTCCAATAAGTGCCTTGCGCAATGGAGTGGATTTTGAACTAGGGCTAGAATTTCGGCAGTTGTAGATAACCAAAGTTTGCGGATAATGTCGTCAGGTCAACGTCAAAAGACTCAGCTCGTCTTCAGATTGGAGAATTTCACATAAGTGGACAAACAAAACCACTGAATAGTTTAGATGGTTATGTGTTCCGTGCATAACAAAAGGCTATGCATTTGAGGAGATCTTTCCAGATCTTTCTAGACAACGAATAAACTGTCGGCAAAGACGCTTATGAAGAGATCTATTTGGGTGATATGTCCGCACCGCACATGAAAAAAGAGGGTATCAAAAATGGAAATTGATTTTCTGCCTTTCAGGTTCTCTTTGCCCAATGTAATTTGACTCGCTTCCGCAAAGATCATTGATCATTGATCAAGTTGTTTGGCTAGTAGCGAAATAAACAAAGGTAGAACAGTTTTGGTCATTTCAATGCAAGTTTAGCGACAAAATTTTGCTTTCGGAATAAACCCCATTTATGAATGAAAATCCTTTGGGAATGAGACACCCTCCATTTACGGTTATCTGTTAGGCTCGAGACTTTGCACTGCAGTGGAATCAGTCAATAAATAGTGGAACAGGAACTCGTGCCCAGGGCCATATTGGTCAAACTCGTTCAACTACTGCGGGAGCGGATAAAAATGAATATTTGGTTTTCTAAACCACTGTGAATGATTTTCGATAGTCAGTCGTTTTAAAGTTTAGCAGAGGCTGATCCTTAATCGGGGGCAATATATAATGCATGCCACGTAAATTCCATCGGAAGGGTTCAGTGGACATCCGGGATGAAGCGTCATCTGAAGAGCATACAAGCTGAGTAACCAGTCGGTGATTCCTAAAAGGTCATGTGCACTAGGCCATTTTGTAAAAGACTTCGCGGCGTGTTTCACATTCCAACTTTAGGGCCTCACCTTTGGCAACCAGCTGGCGTAAATCCCGCGGACTAACCACGGATCAAAAGAGATAGCCGATCACAAAATATGGGAGATTGAAGGAATTAGAATGCGCAATGAACCGAATACATTGTTAGCTTTTGTCATTACGGCTGTAATAACCTCATATGTGTGCGCACAGGCATATATGAATTATACATCCCATCGGAAAAACACTAATTTAATGACTACCTTTGAAGCTTATGAGGTTACATTTCTTAAGTTCTGCCCCCAGATGGGCGCGAAACTTGTCTGTGACATGGAATTATTAATCGCTTTGGGTGATGAAGTGAACATTACCATAATAAAAAATATTTTGTAAGTACTTTAGTAATGCCTACTTAAACTTATGAAATAGGCCACGGTGTAGCAATGTCACAAAAGAGTGGATCTTGCGAAGTCCCCAGTGATGTATATTACATATATTTGTAAATTAAATTAACTTGTTACTTAAGAACGAGGATTCCTGTCATATTGGTCACAAACCGAGTTCCCAGTTCAACTGGAGGCACCCTATACCCCCGCGTATAAGGAAAACCGGTGCTTCTTCGATTAGGTTTCTGTTAAATTTTGTTTATTGAGTAGTTTACAGGTGTCCTTGTCCGCCCCGAGCATGGATCGCAATTGTTTCGGTGAATCGATACTTCTAGGCGAATGTAGGTGATTCATAAGTACCGATAACGATACAAGAAAAGTGGTAGCCAGGACATCTATGATTCACTGTAGTGTAGAGCATAAGCTGAGAGGAGATAAAGAATTAGGCCAGAAGATTTGTTTGCACATACTGCAAAAGTATCCTTGGAATTTTGTGAAACGAAGTGTCCAAATAAATTTCAGTCCCGGTGAGTAGCCGTAGCTTTGCCATTCCATGTCCATTTAAAAGCGCGTATTTCGCGGAAGCAATTTATGGTAGGATAAATCTGACAATAACAGTTATAGAAACGTTCATCGGGACGCATTCTTCCATTAAGAAAAATGCAAGCCTTTGCCGTATTGGGAAAGTCAGCCAAAGATATTTGGTGCCATATTCATGGAATCGAAATTCGGCTGACCACGGTGAACTGCGGTTACCAAAAAAAACCGACAATATCGATCTGTTCCTTAAATCGGTAGTGAAAATTATAGCCTAATGGACATTTTTATTAGAATTCCACTTTTTACGGAGCAGTATCTAACGGGACGATGAAGTTGATAAATTCCGTCGGCCAAGCAAACTGACAAACAATAAAAAATGAAGAACGTAAAATTGCATAAGACTGTTGACTGAAAATATATATTTGGTCTTGGCGGTCGACAGCTTTGTCGTTCTACATATTACTGAACCAAAGTAACAGTTTCCTTACAGTTACAAAATGTTTTTTCATCGTGACCTCGAGCATCTCTTACAGCCACAAAGATGTTATTGAGGACCTCAGGAACGTGCTATTAACCATGTTACGTTCAGTTAACTGAGACAATTCGTTTTACTCATTGGTTGACCTTTATTCATTTTGTTTCATTCTGAATACACGAAACTAGAGCATTTTAGGGTTGTGAACAGATCGGTCATTCACGTTCCGCTGGATGGGGTGAGAAATCCAATGTGAACTGCATACTTGGTTGTTTCGTTCATTAGATTGGGGTCACGTGAATAGCCCAAGTGGATTTTGAGGGCAGGCTAACGCTAGAGTTGATCCAAATCCAATTAATCTAGGCACATTCAACTTGTTCAGTTTTACAGCGAAGCAGAATTGAAACTGATATCGGTGAGCAGTTGCCTAGTTCAATCGTCGATGCCTAACTGGAAGCTAAGATACAAAACGTTAATGTTCCTAGATGAATAGGTAGTACAGAGTCAAAATTTCATTGAAACGGTTAGGAATGAAGTTTCACAGCTGTGATGCATTGATGGGATACATTTTAATGGGGCCCGTCACCAACAACACATTCACGTGTTGTACCGTTTAAGATAGCACCATATGCTTCTCTCTGTCCAATAGATCGTATTCTGTCTTAGTAAATAAGCTGTTTTTGTACCTTGAGGTAATTCGATTGGCGTGTTAGATGGTTCTGCTTTAGAACATTGCGAAGTGAACACACACTTTCATGAATTTATCAAAACCACTCTAAAATATTGTTTATTACCACACGAAACAGTTAAATTCTTCTTCGTGAGTTCGTAAGAATACTAAATTTATTTTTCTCTGACAAAGGACAATAAACATAACAGGTTCGTTAGTCAATTGTAAAAGCAAACAGAAGGAGCTCTTTTTTATAAAAAAGGACAAGTCAACTTTCGGTGTGTAAGCTGACTGACGGGAACTTATTTAGGTCGACGGATGCCAATCTTGCATGGCATTTTTCGCATGTACAAACGTGAAGGAAAGAATTGTGTTTGCAGAATCCAACTAGTCACACAAATTTTAGGAAGAAAAATTAAACAAGTCTAGAGACATGTTCCCCAGAACATGAAACATTCTGAACAATGGGTCCAATGGGTAACTGTTTAGATTAGCAAGGAAACTGTGTTTTAGAAAACCGCTTTTATTTTTGAAGTCATCCAAACTTAACTACCGTGCTTTCTACTTCTCATTTGCGGATCCAGCTGAAACGATAAGGTTCTTACGACACTTCTTGACCCATCCAAATCAACTGCTGTGGACAGTAAATTGAAAATCGCGACGAACGAAAGCCTAACTGTAAGAAGGCAATCTAATGTGGCCTACGCCCAATAAAAAGCCAAGGTAATTTTTCAGTTGAAAAACATGTCAACTAGGAACCCCTGTTGCCAGCACAATTCTATTTGTTTCACTGCTACACTTTTTAGCTCAAATCTCGGGATTGATGCAGTTTAGTCGGTTACTGCCCTGGGGCGAAGTGGAAAGCCGACGATGGAAATTTCTAGTTCGTTAGCATTGGAAAACGTCCACCGGAATAAGAATGTGTATCACTGGTCATACTATTTATAACGTGATTTGAAGTGCAAAAGTTCGTCGAAGATGATTAGCTATTCTGTAATAAGGTGGTGTGACAACGGATTAGTCGGTTAACTTTATGCTAGGCCTCAGAAAAGAGTAAAAAGTGAAAATAATTACTTACTCTTGACCGGATTTGCAAAACAAAAACAATGGTTTGTGGGTATAAATGACGAAAGTTTGATGGCCCTTAATACACCCGATGAATTTTCATTCCAATTAGTGTAGCCTGGTTCCCGTAAGACATTTACACTAAAACATAAAATTCACAGTTGCTGCTTTTGTCGAAGACGAGGCATTTTTCTGATGCATTTCGTGCAGAATTAAGGACGAAAGCATGTAGATATTGTCGTCATGAGTTATCGAATGCCAATCTGCGTGATTATTCGATTCGCTGGACTGTGCTAGGCCCAATTGTTGTTTCAGCAGATGTCATTCTGGCCGTTCAGTATCGTCAAACAGAAGAACTACCTTGCGTCATAAGACCTAGATCGGGACAAGACATTGGGTTTTTCTGGTAGGATAGGACAATTAGGAAAAATAAACAAACTCTAGATTAATCTAGCACGGAGTATTGTGGTTCGAGTTTTAATAACTTACAACAATAACAAGAAAAGTAGGCTGGTAAATCAGATAGTGGATATAGGGCAAAAATGGGCCTTTGGGTGCATTACATTTGCTGACAGGCCGTGACTGCGGAATGATAGGCGCGATTAACGGATGCAAAATTGTAACCACGGAACTGAGACGACGTTCAAGCACGTAAGGAAGAAGTCAGGAAGAGACAAATTTATTATTTTGTCCTGATTAAGGCAAGATTAAGATGGATATTTCCCATATTGCAGACTCTTTGAGTTACCGTGATTCTCATTATATCCCATTTTTTAGTTTGTCCGCACGGGAAGCAGTCAACACTAATCTTTTGCTAGTAATGAAATCCGAAAATTCGGTAATTGGAAAATTTCCGCGGTTCACGAGTCTGTCCATAACCGATTGCTGCCGCATAACAAAATTGCCAGACCGGTTAAATCCGAGGCAAGGGGCTTTGATTCGGCAAATTCCATTTCTGAATAAGTAATCAGAATCCAGAATCCTAAAATCCCAAAAATTGAACGTGATCACATAAATCGTTGTGAATTCGTCCTTTGGTTAGGTCGGCCTGAAAGTCCAAATAGACTGGAGATAGCTTTCACTCTACTGCTTTACAGAGAGTCAGTAAAAATACTTTCAAACTTGAAAATGAATTGTAAGAGAAAACTTGAGTTTCAGTACATTCACGGCCTGCGTTTTTTCCTGACAAACTCCTGCTACATTCGGTAAGACATTTTTCAATTGCAAAATTATTTTTCTAATGCGTGCCACAAATCTGGTGACAAAGATTGCTGCATTTGCGTTTTGTACTGATTTAGTCTGAAATATCAACAAAGGCACCATGATAAAACTGTCCGCTGTGTGTCGGCTGTTGACTGTTTGGGATGAGCTTGTCGTTCTTTATCAAAGTGTAATCCCATAAATATTACAAGAAAATAACATATTTGGACCTTAACTGATAGTAATAAGATTGTCACAACCATCCCTTAAGCGGTAACGAAAATGGCTTACACGTGCTTGCCATTAGGCCATTTTGGGATGGTCAAAGCGGATAATTTATTCAGGAGACACCGGTTAACTATGAGCGAATTATAATCTTCGGCAATAAACACAATAAGCCCCAAATGATCAGAATTTCGGCAAGGATCAACATGAACTTTGAATCCGGAAAAATATGGTTTGAGTCTCGAATGGCGTAAATTGTATCGATGCGACGAAGCAACCAGCTGCTCAAACTGGGATTTCTTTGTGTCTCGTTTCGATGGACCAAATGTTGAACGTAAATTCTCAAAAGATTTGAGCTTCGTTCATAAATTCAACGTCAATGTGATATCCTTTTGCACAGTTTGCAGTGGCTGAGTATTTAATATAATCTTCAAGTAATGAAACGGGAAGCATTACTACCAAATTCACCATTGGGAAACCACGGACGCACCGTGAGGCTGTTCCATTTAGTTTGTTAAAAATGATCATCGGCAAGGAAAGGTTCAGGGCCTGAAACATTCAGTAAATGATAAGGTTGTCATATCGTATGACTTTAATGGCTGGCCTATTGTTCAGGAACACCCAAGTTAGCTTAACGGCAAGAATGCGGGACTCCTTGTTCCATCGCGACTTATCGACGCAATTCTGATGCTAAAGGTGTGTATTGTTAGCGGTTTCTAGCAAGAATAATTGGACATGGAATGCATCCATCGTTTCATAATGGCGGCTGGATGAATTATCTATATGGTAATTCACAGTGAAGCCTTCTCATAATTATATTGATGGTTATGGGCAAAAAATGCAGAAATTTGCTACATAAAAGTTCCGAATTCTTCGGAGCAATACGATTCTTGCTGCAGAAACGGATGCCAAAATGATGCGAGTCAATTTTTTACTGGATGGACCGATTCACTGAAAGCCTAACGAAAAGGGTCATATTTTGGCCGCGACAAACCAATCATTTCTGCCACCGCAACAGCTTTTTTCCGGTCAGCTAATTAGATACAATGAACGGGAAAAATTAGAACAACCTGACGAACGGCACGAAAGAACCAAATTGATCGTGCCTGGTTGTCGCTTACATGCTAATGATGAGTTTGTAAATTGAAATGCAGCTTTGGCAGTCTTTCAGAAACATCTCAGCAACTACGACTAATCCATTCGCGCAGTTAGTGTCCTCGCGTTGTCCATATTTTGTTCACTAATCCCAACCAGGATGGCACTGAACATCATCCTTTTGTTGGGGGGTCATCAGCGATGAATATCAAACATAACGAAATGATTGTGAGCCAAGCGTGTTTGCCCCATACGATAAACTTTACAATGTTGGCGTCTGATCATTTGTCATGTAACAGTCCAAAAGCTGGCCGATTTACAACAACTTGTCCCCGGTGTGCGTCTGAATTCGACCGCCGGAGGTTTCCAGCAATAGAGAAGTGAAATTTCAATGTTTCCATGATTTTTAAATATCGAAACTTCAAGGCAAACGAATTCACCGAGGGCATGAACAGTTAGAAATTTCCCGTTGCGTTCAAAAAAGCGGCCCCAGTTACATAAAATTATTTCCTGCCGGAGCATGAGGCATTCCGCAAAACCTTTTGGATGAAATCTTTTAAGAATTCATACAGCATAGTTCTCTCCCCAAAACTTGTTCTGTCCAGGGGAGGCTAACAAACACTTGGGCTGGTGCAATTAATCTAATGGACCCCAGGGCTCTCCGATGTCTGCTTGCTTCCGCCTAATGCACATGACATTTGGCAATCACGTACTGAACAGTAAAATTAAACTTAAAATATGCTCGAAAGCATGGGATAAAAACGAATTTATGACAGGATTATTGGATTACTTGCACACTTTATTCAAAAACATGATAAACAGCTGCACGCGTATCGGCTACCTGTCGAAGTAGACATTGCACCACTGTCTTGAATGAGTTCTACTCTTTCTTCTCTTGCGAATCGACGGTTTGTCACTATGATGCTCAAATAAGAAAAAGCCAAATGGGGCGCGCTGAGGGTCACGCGTGTCTATTCACTCTGTATATAAATAAACTAAAATGTTATTGTTCGGGCGCTGTTTCTAATGCATTATGTTGAACGCCGAACTTTGGACAACTCGTCAGTCTATTTCGTCAATTGAGGACAAAGAGTGTTCAACTGTTTCTCTTCACATCATTTTTGACGGGACATTTAAGCCTCACTTCCTTCGGACAATATATCAGTCTATCATCGTCTCAAGTCAAGTCCGTACTCCAACTCTCAGTACAGGTTTTGTTCACGATTCACTAGGACATATCTCGTTTGAATGGCCCAATGATCACGAAGTTCCTACATTGCTTGGATTATAATTAGACAGCTTAGTTTGTGAAATTCTGACAGACAAACTAGTCGTTCATCAGAACGAAGATAAATTTGGGCACGCAGAAGAAACAGGTCACGCGGGATTTGCCTAGCTCCAGGCAATACGACCGATATGAAGCTGGATTTTAAGGTCAGGAACAAAAACAAATGAGATTTCGTCATAAACGGATTACCTTGGGAAACAGTCAGCTGGTGTATAAACACTCGAAAATTGGTTAAAACAGTAAAGAATACGAGAAAAAACTTTCGGAATGAAAGAATGAAAGAAGGACAAAAAATTCTGATGAAAAGCTGCTGAGTACATCTACATGACAGGTAAGAAATTTGAAAGGAAACAGTAAATTAATGAGATATCAGGCACCTAGAAGCGTGAGTTAGTGACCTAAAATTAAAACGAAAACATGAAGTAGAGGAACCTAGCGATTCGTTTGGTCAAAATGTCTCTTATTTGCGGCATAAAGCAGCATCAGCGGGATTTAAAGAAAGATATGTGCAAGGTCAAACATATTTTAGGATGCTTTATCCAATACCAGTGATAAGAAATCTGCCGAAACACGAGTTCATCGTTCTGTTACGGGACGTATGATTTGATGAACTCCTACCAAGTACGGTCACACAAGCTTAGTTTGACAAGACGAATATTCGCCGAACGACAAACTGTTTTTCACATCCAGTAAATAGCTTGTTTTTATTTTTCCGTCGGACTCTTCACAGGAAAAGACATGTGTACAAGCAGTTTGTCTGAAGAAGTAGTTTGCTACAAAATGCTCTATTCCTTAATTGCCGGATAAGCAGCAATCCACAAAAAACGTGACAATTGTCAAATCAAGAAAAAAACAAACAAAAAATCAAATTCAATAGGGAAGGATGAGTGAAACATAGAAATAAGAAATACGATTAACTTGCCGCTAATTCGTAATTGTAAAAACCACGTATTTACTAATCTTTTCTAAGCCAATTTTCATCCTGCTTAGTTTGAATCCGCGAGTGACGTTGCAATGGGGAACTGAAAATGACCGGTTTATCGACGGGTCCATTAGTGAACTCCATAAATGTGGAGACAATGGTACATAATATGCGTGGACACGAAGAAAAACACATCATCAAGCTTTACCTCCCAATACTATTCTGATATTTTTAATATCGTTAACATCATGCTCGCAACATGTGGTCGAGTCGAAACGTGCCATAAAGTGACAACGTTCTGATCATTTGTTCTCTCTATGTGATTCATGTGTGAGCTTGGACGGAAGTGAAAATGGATAAAAGTCGTAATATTTGAGAAACACGGTTTTCTTGATTTATTTACACTTTTAGCCCAAAAGCAACTATACCGTAATCAAAAAGAAAGCAACCTGAGAATCAAGTTGCATTTTGAAGTCCAAACCGGCGAGAAAATTCCACAGCAATATGATCATGCATATCAAATTAGAACGATAATTAAATTAGGTAACCACAATTTTTGTCACTAGTCCAACAAGTGAATTACTTAAGACTTCTTTTTCTTAGAATTAAAATAAATTCCGCTGGAAATTTTCAACGCTGAAATAATGTTAAAAAAACTCGTTACAAAATCAGCTTTGAAGTTTTCCCCACTAACATTTACCCTCTACTTTTTCGTAGCGGACAACGTCTTTAGCTTAGCTGGATAGGTTGTGCAGACCATTATGCCGATGATTAGCCATCGTTAAGCAGCTTGGGACTATGGTCTAAGCCTCCGGTTGATTTCAGTGACCGTGCTAGGCATTGGAATATGGACAGTTTTGCTGATGCTAGGGCTGTTAACGAAATTCGCGCTGCGTTTGTAGCCCACGATTTTGGGTCAAATAAATCATGCATAATCTGTCTGTGAGCATTATTTCCCATCTGTTATCTATTCCGAGTTCTGGATGAGCATCCTGGGTGTAGCAACGATAACAACATCCTGGGCTTGCTGGAACATGGTTAAACACGGCTAAACGACGGTAGACGATACAATTAAACCACGTTTCTCATCAGATGTGATTTCACCAAAACTGCCTAACAATTTGCCGGATCGGTTTTCAAATGCTGCTGTTGTTATTATGGACTTGACTCCTTCGAGCTTTAGGAAGGAATCACTAAATCGGAAAGCATTCTTCCGCACCTACCAATATTTCTTGTACATTGGATGAGACGCACACCTGAAATGATTTCCGTTGGTCTTACACTAGCCCAAGCAGATCGACGACGACTGCCTTGCCAAAGTGGCACCCGTGACTACTGACACGTAAAAGTAAAAAGTGAAGTCCATCCAGTGAGACTCCAGTTAGACCAAGTCCCTAGATTATGGAACTCCGGGATTCGGAAGATAGAAATTCGACAAAATAGGTCAAATGATATTTCGCTGCTTAATTCGCAATACTAAAAGAATCAGACTTATTTTTTTAAATCCTTTGCTTTTGGATGATTTCAGAAAATCTTAGTAATACCATGCTTGGTGGCGTCCACCGAAGGTCAGTTTTAAGTTTGAAGCAAATTAATTTTGATCTGGAGGTTTTGGCTTTAGAACCAAAACGTTTGCTCAGCAGAAAGTACTGTTTAAGCAGGATGAGAATCAGACAGATGCCGCGAGAAAATAAAAAATTACATTGCCAGTTGATTGTATGGCGTGCAATGTAGACATTCATATCATATGCCTATTGGTAGAGATGTCCTTTGGAAATTTGGTTCGTGGGCACCGAGATCGGTTTCCTCATGGATCCTCTGGATTTCAAAAAAACCGCGTTCTTCCGTAGCATGCTCAACTTTTAGACACGTTGCCGAATCCGGCCTCAAGTAGTCGCATGCAGCAGGAAGTACAAGCAATGCTATGACTACTGGCATTAAAATGGTAGCGCGGTTAGTACTGGCATTATAAAAAACATCACAGTTCAGTTTACTATTTCTGATAGTACTGATAATGTTACTACTGCGTTTACCACTACGAAATGTTATTCAATGCTAAAATTATCTCAATGAGTAGTTTGCTGTGATATTAGTAGGTTAGATCTCTATCGCATGTGTGAATCTATTAGTAAGATATCGTTCTGCAAAATTTCGTAAACTGACTTGAAAGTCAGCTGGAATTCTCAAACTGTTTGCAAAATTACAAAATTTCTTAGAGTGGCCCTTGACAACAGTATACTCTATCATTTAGGTTTATTTTCACATTGGTGCTCAAGTTAAATTGTACGCAATCTCCCGGATCGATATTAACGAGTGAAGTGTCCCAAACGGTATTCGGTGGAGTCTAGCACAATGTAGGAATTCATGAATGCCCTTGTTTTACCTCAGCCTCCTTATTTACCTTTCGCAGACTCTATTTACACACTGTTCAACGAACATGAAACTTGTCAGGGGAGTAGCTGTTCGCGCTACTTATGAATAAAAAAGACTTGAGAAATTCCGAATCTTAAGGCAAGGTTGTGAGATGAAAAAAAACACGAATATTGTTACTTTTTCCAGCTAGAAGCTTTTTGTCTGAAACATGCGGATACAAAGGTAGACTGGACAATTAATACGCAACGAACCTGGCTTTCAGTCAGACTGTTATTCGATACATTTGTTTTAACTACAACAAGAAAATGTTCGGTTGCTTTTGGCTTTTGAGTTTTGTTACTAGACCACTTATGTCGGGCACAGGAGCGTGAGCTTTTAATTGGAGAATTCGGAAAATAAGGCCACCTCAGAGGGACACGTGATCGTCTGCCGAGATGGAAAAATTGGTTTTGAAAGCTCAACCAGAT
This sequence comes from Fasciolopsis buskii, assembly GCA_008360955.1. Classification (NCBI taxonomy): domain Eukaryota; kingdom Metazoa; phylum Platyhelminthes; class Trematoda; order Plagiorchiida; family Fasciolidae; genus Fasciolopsis; species Fasciolopsis buskii. The sequence continues at coordinate 160,522 of LUCM01001015.1, read as the reverse complement.
CCGATTCATTGAGCCACGGGCATGTTAATGAAGGCAAGTATCTTAGCCCTTGTGCAAGACGGATTCAAAAACAGATCAAAGAATCAACCATGGACAAAATCTGCCCTCGTTATTTAGGCGAATTCTAACTCACTCGGTACGAAGAAGTCCAGATGAACAGCATTTGATCCACACACGAAATCTGGTTGTGACAGAAACGATGAACAGTAATAAACTAGTTGAAAGCATGCAAAGTATTTTAAGAGAATGTTTAAAAATTCCAAATACCTTCTTTCTGTGCAGTTTGATACATTAGTTTGACTCGTGATGTTATCTTTCAAGCTACTGGACCAATGTCTTCTCGGAAGTATTGTCAACCACTTGTGGGTTGACCTGATGAATTCGAACTTGATCTATCCGCTATTGCCCTGGGCAGCAATTACTGCGCAAAGTCTTAATTTCCCTGGATGGTTTTCGTTTTTCACCTTTCCATGAGAGTAGTTAGTAACTTGTAAACAGGTGGATAAAGAATGTCATTTGCAGTATAAATACCAATAATTAGTTTGTCAAGTTAATGCAGAAGACGGAAGCATTCTGCAGTTTGTTTTTCAGTTCTTTTTGTGGAAGTTAGATTGACAGGTAGACTGAACTAAAGTTAGCCACTAATCATGGGCAAGATCCTTTATGCAATGTCGATTTCTTGTCTGATATTACGGACTAACTATTCAAGGCACAGAATATGTACATCAAGTAGCTCCGATTGGTGCGGTTTAGGCAACCAGGAGTATGCGCTGAAGAAAGTTATGATACCACAACCAACAAGGTGCTTAAAAAACAGAAAATTCACTTGTTTTCCTCCACCAGTCCGTTTGCCGGGGTTAAGCCGACTAAATGAAACTTTCATTAGTAGGCTATGGAAGAAGAGGTAGGGAATGAAATCATCTGGTGCTAAGAATTCGTTATTTTAACAAAACACAACAGCTAAGCCGGTTTACATCGATTAAATAGGCCTATGCTTAGCATTAATGGTTTGACCCAAGTATCTAATTTTGCGCGGGATTATGTTCGTGGATTTCGCTCCACATTCATGGAACAAAATTCAGGAAGACTTTCAGAAACTAGAAGATGGAGCCGCTGAAGGCAAAATAAAGTTTTTATCTTTCATCTTTTACTTCCTTTATTAATGAAACAACAAGGTACATCGATTTTCAGGAAGGGGACCGAAGCCAACAGAGGGCTGCCAATTGGGGAAGTTGACCGGCGGTGGGAGGATACGAACCCACGACCTTGACATCCAAGCGTCACGACCTTATCCGTTTGGCCACCGCCGGCCAAGATGCAATTTGTTTTGGAAATGCACTTGAATAGAGAACACAAGTGGTTCGCGGTCAACAATCTATATATGTATTAAACAATTGCATTCTCCGTTTACTGCAGTCTTCCAAAGCGATCATTATCAAAATATGAAAGATTAAGTTGCGTGACAAACAGAGTTAGTCAATTCGTTTCTTGGCAATCTGAGAGAACTTTGTCAGGTTTGAACTTAGCATCGCCACGTTTAGTTGCTGATTGCAAAATCTCATACAGCTTGATCTGGAGCATCCATCTGACCAGATGCACATAAACTAGTTGGGATACAAATTGTGCACGGGAGCTGTGTTGTATATTTTATTCAAGAACCACGGTTGGTAGCATTCGACAGTTTGATGTTAGACGGTAGGTCAGAGTTTCCTATTCCATTAAATAGCCTAACATATTAGGACGTGCGTGATTCTGCATTTTCCGTATGGTTTGTGGTCCTTATTACCAGTCAAATAGGAGGGTCACTGGGAGCTAGCTTTTACGGAACATTCCATCACACAAATGTTGTAAGTGTGACAGAGAAAAATGCCTATGGAAAGCACGTGGAGACCAATTCTGATGTTTTGATAGCGATAGATAGGCGATTACTTAAGTTCGTTCAGGCATAATCAAGCGAAATATTCTTTTTAATAAAAAACCTCATAATTAATCGGGGTATTATGTGGGATCGCCACTGAATCACTGCGTAATAAATCACATCTCGTGGACGGTTTTGGCGTAAGCAATACACCAGTCACATTTTTTAGTATGAATTCAAAAGGGTAGAGAACAATGGGCCCATAAGATCCGTCCGGACAAAAGTTGTTATCTGATTGGGTTGTGGCCTAATCAAATGTGGAATATGACAGTACACGCAATTCGGAATAGGCCAGGCTTAAACTGATCGGAATAGAGCATTTCAGTACTGAAAATGAGAAACGGCATTGTTATTTAACAAATAATTGGTACGAGGTCCTGCTTGGGAAGATGGATTATTGTAAGATTAATCCAACAATGGGAGGTGTTCGACTACGGCGGCAACCCAAGCCTTTGTATGTCGTGCGCTCTACCGGGCGAACTACGAGGCCGAGACGAATGGGGACATTTCACATGCGGCCCGATGGCTGCCTGTGCGAATGGGGCGAGTTCGACTTCGCTCGTGATAGAATAATTTTCACTTTTATTTCACTTCCGCAAAATTGTTGGTGATCAACTGTAGTCACAACAATCTACAGTGGGTTAAAAAGAGAATTCAGTTGCAATTTTATCTTTGCGATGGTTAAAACGACACTGGTTAAGCCCCAAACTTTGCGGCTTTCCAGTCTGACGGCCACGCGTTCGAATCTCACTTAATTAGCTGTTCTCATAATTATATGTGCTACCTCTTAATCCTATTGAGAATGAAAAATTACTGACGAAACGCTCTTTCTGTGAAGATCTTTGTTTTTTGGAAGAACCTATACTCCAGCCGTGGTTTTCGAAGTCCGGCGAAAAAGAATTCAGCGGAAAGTCTGATTTACCAGACTATTGGGCCATTCGTTTTGGGGACCGTCATTTATGATTTTCTATCCGGTGGAAATTGCATTACGTGAAGATATTTAATGGTTTCCGTGAACGGTACCGTTTTAGCTTACTACACCCGTATTTCCTTTAGCAACGAAGAACGATGCAAAATGACCATTTTTTCTCAATGAATCTGAAAAGACTGCCTCTGGTGTTTGCCGCAGTTCGATAATCTGACACCTCCAGCAGCTGGTACCTAAATTCAATTACAACAGCCTTGCCACTTTGATCGTGGGAACATTTACGAACAACTTCATTCATTCTCTGTATCTGTTATCTTACGGTAGCGTTTTCAGAATATCGGCCGCTGGTCGGTGCCCTTTAACCTGGACATTGAAATCAGAGGTGCTACTAGGATTAGTGAGATGAAAATTCCGGTGCAAAAATACCAAGGTCACTGATTTCCACACTTAAACTTGTCACTTGAACAGCGCTGAACATAGTCTAGCGTTAGTGGCGAATTCGGCCAGACTTAACGTGAAATCATTCGGCATCATTCAAAACGTAAAGGCCACAGGTTAGAATCCACATTCCGGCTGGTCAGTTGCCCTTTCGGGCAACCCACATCTTGGAAATGTCGTGCACTCTTATCTCATTAGTAAAAGGGTGACAAGGTAACATGTGAACAAAACTATTACCTGTTGTTGTAAATAAATGGTGGAATTTTCGGTTGAACTCACTTATAATTAGGATAAACAATGATTTGTTTCTAGTTATTACAGGCAATGTCATTGAACCTAAAACAGGCTATATTTATCACAAGATCGCGATATTTGCCGCGGCATTCCACACTTATAATAAGATCGCTTGGAGTAAAATTGTGGATAAGTTAAACAAAGATGAAGCTAGAATCGCAAACCAACTCAACGAATTTTGCTACTCCAGTCTCAGTTAATTTTTGCGAAATGCAGCAAAATTGAGCACGATAAACACAAGGCCTATGCCAAAATAAAATATCAGCCATGGCTTTTCTTAATTTCTTCCGCTCGTGACAAAACGGAAGAACTATATTTCTTGTAGGTTTGATTGTTCATACCGGTTTATTGATCGAAGAGGCCATTCTAGTTGCTAGGACTACTAATTAGCTACTGAGTCCAAACACAAGACTGACAAAATATCAAAGCATGTGATCTGGTATCGTTACCACTTAATCATGAAGGATATCCTCTTTCAGTATCAAATATCTTACCCTATTGCAACCTAGTTAAACGCTTGATTTAGAACGGTGATTATAGGTAGCAAAATTTTTTGCCATAATGGACTTGGTAAGAACGAGTTTGGAACCCTTCTGTTATGTAAAGAATCGAGGAACACTAATCAAACGGAAGCGATGACGAATATATTGTGAAATTGAACTTGGTGCGATTGGATACTGCAATGATGTCCTGCTAGTCAGTTTGAGCATTAGCTTCTCTTCCGTTAATGGAACAAACGAAGCTGTATCCAATAAATGCAACAGAAAAAGCGCTATTTTGACAGAAGTATTTAAGTATCTAGTAAAGTTCAAGTGAAAATAGGTAGAAAATCGAGATGCGGTTGACATTTTCGAATTTCACGTTAAATTTCCTTCTGGGTAATTTCGGTTTATAATAAGGTGCTTGATATGCAAAACAGCCACGCACAACCTGAGTTATTTGTCAATTAACAAGCATATTTTTCCAGGAATCCGACAATGCAATAACCTCAGACATTGCAACTTTCCGTAGTTTATGGCAGTGGATAAGATTTACCCGCCATAGCTGCGGCTTGATCTTAAAATGAGGATTACTGCCGAGTATCATATACGGCCCCAGATGTTCAGGTCAGGTGACTAGCCGGGCTAAGCAAACCCTTACATTGACCCGCGATCTGGCATTTCAGTGGATGTATGAAACAGCCATGATCTCCAATTTGCCTAGTTGTCTTTATAACATTACATGTTCAATGTGAGTTGTTGCTCCAAGTCGGGACTAAATGCGTGTCACACTAGGTGACAATTATAAAGGTTATCAGTTTTTTACTATAAAGTATTGTACCAATGCATCATCTCATCAGCAGGCCATAAACATTCTGAATTTGATGGTAAAATTTACAGGTGTCGCCGCAATTCATGGAACAAGCACTACTTGAACAATTCGGTACAGTACACCAAAGGATAAAAAACTAGGGGCTTTATTTTGTAATCCTGGTATTTAGTGAGAAGTAAAGAGACTTCTGTGTAGTAGGCCGTAGGGTTTAGTGTTGCCTGAAACATATCGTAGACAGAAAAGTTTTTGATGCCTCATTTCAGCCGCCTTACGTCAAATTCAACCATGATGCAATACGAGTCTGCCAGGAAATATGAGGTCAGATTTTTTCATAGCACTTGATGCATGTATTTCCGAAAATTCGGCATCAATAAACGCGGATAATCGATGGGTTGGCCATTAGCCCACGGTAGATTGTGGACATTTTGATGTGGCCTTCGGCATTCCCTCTAGGAAATAATTTTCATGCGTCACGAAGTTATAAACTTTCGCCTCCAAAATTCACTGCTTAGGCACTTCATTGAATTATCACTTCAGGATATCCGGGCGTGTTTTGTGTATTATCAAGACAGACTGTGGCTGACTTTACACGAAACGCACCGTAGACCCCAGTGTGTTCTGCGACTTACGTCAAGTATGAAAAAACCTAACGAGACGTTCTATAATAGGTAGACTAAACCACGAAACTCGTTTCTCACATATTAGCATATTTTTTATTGTCCATTCGCGCAGTATTAGGCGAATATCTCTGTTGCTCCTAAGACGATCTGCTTTGAAAGAGCTTCGCTCATTTTATTTGTATAAAGGTGCAACTTAAAATTCAGACAACTATGATAAAGAATTTTTCTTTAGAAATACATATTTCGTAAGTGTTTTGCAGGTCACCACTTGCTCTGCGTCATGCAACATTTAATCAGTCGCTGAACTAACGCGTTGGGCTCTTCCCGCAATTGTGTGGATAATGACATTCTTTGTGTATACTCTATATCCACTGATAATCGAAGAGTTTGAAGACTTTTCCTCCCAGGGTTTGACAAAGGTGCACGAAATATTGGTGATAATCAATTTTGGGATTTGAGGAAACCACGGGTGTCGTAGAATTTCAACATCAATATGAATAACCCTATTGCCGGTTTTGGTTATAACTAATTTCCTGCATGCATTACGTGTGTTTGGCACGTTTGTCTATGCAAATAAGGGTTTTGTTTAGGTTTAGTTAAATTAGCTTTGGGATTTTAGTTAGTTTGTTATCGCCCAATTCGCGATACCAGAGGATTACACTGTCTTTAGCTCGCTGTGTTACTGTTGCCATTACAATGTTCATCACTAACGCAGCGCACTCAAATGTCCTTGGGGCAAGTTCACTCTGGATGCGAATCAAGATTTGTCCTAGATGACAATTTACTATTAAAGATGATTATCAGATCGGACAAATGCAAAAAATTCTCGATCTTATCTAAGTAACATCAAATTAGAAATGTAAGTGCAGTAATGGGTGGAGTTTTTGAAAATATACGTTCTTTTGGACGATCAATTATGTTTACATTCGTGAAAGCAAATTAGGATAATTTCGAAGACGCTCGCAAAAGCGTCTAAGTGGTTTACACACTCCATTAAGGTTTCATTCCCAAGGTTTGGAGGAGTAGCTTCCCCTTCTAAGCAGAGCCATCTATTCTAAGCTGACCATATTACAGTGCACGAGCAGATTAAAGAAGAGAGAATTAAAATTGCATTCATCCTATTTGACGATGCTTATTTGCCGAAGTTCTGAGATTGCTGACCAAGGGAAAATTATAAATTCTTCACAACAGGCAAAGCTATTAGTTTTGAGTAGACAGGCTTTGAAGACAACGCTATTGGGTAACATTCGGTGAGGTCCGTAAAATGTTAGTTCCATAAGTACTTCACTTTTAAATGAGCACCGCTGTTACCGTTAAATTTGCGGTGAGCATATTGTTCATTTTGTTGGCAATATCCAAAACAGACAATGAAATTGTACTCAAAGACAATCAGTCCTAGATGGTAAGTGAACAAAGGTGCCAAACTTCCAAACAAAACAGGTCACTCTGTTCTGAACGTAGACCAAAGTAGTGCAGATTAATGGGCCCAAAATTTCTGATTTTACATCCGGATCGAGCAAATTTCGATTTGAATTAAAATTCTCTGTTGGTTGATAACAAACTACTCGGGAATAGTTTTATTTCGGTAGATAATAAATCTGTGACAAAGAATTTGCATCAAAAAAACAAAAAGGTAGAAACAATGAAAACAGTGCGTAATTCGAATTTGTCAGACAGTCATACAAAGAAGATGTTAGATATTTCTTTTCCTACCTTGAACAGATAAATGAAACAGTAAATTTTGGTCATAGGCCCAGTCAACTGGGTAAATTCCATTCTGACTTTGAAGGTTAAATAGTTTACGAAATCACGGATCATGCGGTATCACCTTTCAGCTCCCCGTTAGAAAATCAGGGAAGCGCATTGTCCCGCTGTATTATGGATCATGTTTTGACTCGTGCAAATCACGTAAACGTCAATCCCAAACTGGTTTGACAACCCGAACAGACGGATTTCCAGTCGACTGCATTAATCATCAATCTGCCGCGAAATGCTTCCTTGTTCTTAAGTGATCAGCTGACCGATTCTACTGCATTTTGGATTGTTTTTTGAACATTTTGTCTCGTATATCTAACACGGGATAAATAGCCAAATTGTGTAGGTCGTATTTGAAGCCCACGACGTACTTGAGTGCTAGCTAACTGGGTCAGTGCAAACCGGCGACGATTTATTGTTTTTATTTGATTTAGTTAATTCGAATCTAGCTCAGGAAACAAGTCTACTGAATGTAAAATTTAGCTCAGCTGAAACAAAGCTGAATTACTTCGGTGATAACTCATGCAATCATGAACAGTTGTTCCTTATTTGCCGAGATTTCTCTGGAGAACGAAACGATAACCTTGTTCGAAGCGGATTCTGCATGCTTTGAGAACAGTTCGGAAGTAAATATCCCACTTCTAGGTGTGCGTTTGCTTGATTGTAACCGGCCAATGGAAAAATTGAATCGTAGGAAACAAGTCCAGCCTAGAAGCAAACATGTTTTCCAGTGGTCTCACTTATTAGAGCGGCAGATATTTATCTCGTTTCTTTCAACAAGTAAAATTACTCACTGTCCAGTAGATGATCTGTCATTTAATCACTGCCAACAGTCTGCATTTTACAGAATTCACACAAACATAACCAATATCTTTTTCTGTGAATGCTGGCCAATTTATTCGTAATGAATAAGTGGGAGTATTAAATGTTAGTTAACGGTAGTACTATTGTCAATTCACTGGTATTCTTTGTGGTGGAACAGACGGCATAATTAAACTGGAAAGTTTTTGTGCTTTGACTCACAATTTCCTGCTTTTGTCACATGTTTGATCAACTGCAGCTAAGACCTTCCTCAAATAAGCAAAAATATGCTGACTTAAGCAGTGCTCTTGGAATTACTTGACACCTTAATGTCATCTAAATGCCAACTGAGGTTACGCTTGCATAACTAAATGCTTTTGGGTTTTTTGTTCAACTACCCACTGAGTACATTTCGGTTGGTGGCCTCCCTGACTATCCTGCACTGTTGATTTTCACATTTGCAGTAGTATGAGATTTAATGAATTTTTCCAAATCATTCACCAGTCGCTGTCGACGTCCAACTGTGGAAACACGGGGGAACACAATGCAGCCGAACCGAGAATTTCGTTGAAAGTTGGTAACAGATTATTAGATAAATCACTCGTCTACATAATGATTCCCACATTTAAGTCATTCAAGATGACTTGTTCTTTGTTTTCACCTATTATTTCATAGTCCGTTTGGTCTCCATTATGTCGCATTCAGCTAGAGAAAAACAAATATTTTTGATCTTAAAAAGACGAATGTTTTTTTATCTTTTTTTACTTCGTATATTGTATTGACGCGAGAATTTCGTATAATCAAGGATGTTTAACCTCCAGGCGGCGTGAATCAAATAATCATGAATCACAACATGCAAATAACAGCTCTTTGATATCGGACTGTAGTTTCCATTGGGGCGTAATATTCGAGCGACGATTATCCCAGGAACCTCTGTGGATTTTCATCGCAGAAAGTTAAAACTTTGAGGTGAGCTGCTTCCCGACGGAGTCTGCCTACAGCATATGCTCAAGCTGGTGATAGAATTCGTGACTGACTATTTTTTCAAGGTTGTTCCTGAAGCTTCTGAGTTAGTTTTTCCTAGTGGATGATGCTATGGTAAAGTGTGTCACGATCTTTTATCAGAGTAATCGGTCCACTTAATTCAGTGCTATCTGGTTAGGTTATTATTTAAAACACTTCAGTTCCTGTCCCGATTGACTTCCAACTTCATATGCAACATGTGACTCCAAAATACCTAATATGAATGGTAATAGGTATTCTAGTTTCTAGTTTGCACATTTCTAGGTGCAATACAGTTCTGATACCAGCGGAACTCTCCCAGTTGGAAAATATCATGGGTTTGTAGTCTTTTGCGTCACTAATTCAGCATGTTTACAACTTCTAGACAACGTTGTAAATTCCTACTATTGAATGGGGCAAGTTGTCAGTACACATTTGCGGATTACTCTGCACAAAGAAAATTCCACGAACATCTCGGCGTATGAGAAGTTTCAGCATGAACACAAATGTTTACTGTCCTTCATTATTGTAACTTACTTTTATGCGGGTTAGGTTGACGGTATTTTATGCACAGAACACAAAATAAGTAGTCTCAAATATTTTGAAAGACGACATGCGCTGGTAAACCTCAGAGTTTTAGTCTAAGCAAGTTCACCATGTGGCAAATGTTTGGAGGGAATCTCTCTGTCTTTTAAATGACACCGTCGCCCAAATCCTTGGGCTAATTCAATTTACTAGATTGGCTTCACTTTGTGTGTAATCCAGTGTGTTTTTCATCAGTTTGTAAACTCGATGATTCCGGTCTAATTGCGAACGGCTTTACAATTCACTGTCTTCTTAGCGTGTCCGGTACTCACGTGACAGGCGGAGCCCAAGAAGTCAACGAAAGTTAAGGACAGGCACGGGTCGTTACGTGATACAACAATGCACAGTGTTGCCGACATTTCACGTGATCCGGAAGTTTTTATGAGTTGGCCACAGGGGACAGATTTTTAACACAAAGAACCGATTGATTCGCTGACACTGTCAATTACAGAGTAGCAGAGCACGTAGCTCACAGGTGTGACCCATCCGTCAAACGAATCGTCAATTATTTTGCGAACTAACATCACGAATTTGAATGGCTTTGGTCGCCACTTCATTCTGCGGTGGTTTGTCACGAAATGGATAAACGATGTTCTGTAGAAAATGGTAAAGAATTTGCCTGTTTCTCCCTAGACGCTACCTGATTCCGTCGGATTTATCGGCATAATTTTCTGACACGCTACGGATGAAAGTCACGTGCGAATACACCTTGAAATATGAATAAATTATTTTCTGTAAGGAGATAGACTTTTTCTGTCATATCATCAATTTTAATCTTAGGTATTCGGTACAATTTGTTTAGGAACACTTTTGGACGATAAATACAAATCGTAAGGAGAAAAGGAAGCGTATCAGCTGCTCTAAATTGAGTAGTACATAGCATATGTTGCAGCAATTCTTTCCTCCGCCCGCAAAAATAAAAATATGTACGATAAAATTCAGAAGACAACGTTTTTCTTGTCTCCACAAGTTTTACGGGTCGAAAATTCGTTTCACACACAACGGCTGTTGGTATCTATTAGACCTAAATTTGAGAAGCATTTGGGAGTAATTACTGAGAAACATGTTGTAAACGTTCAGTGGCTGAATCTTTTTGTCGGTGTTGTCTTTGTTTGTCATCTAGCTATGCTCTGGTTTTCATCTCCGCTTGCCGTGTGCAATACATAGATTTGTAAAAGTGGTCACCAACTTCGCTTTCGTCCTGCTCTGGCAAGCTGACACTGTAATGATTTTTCTAAGGATTCGACATGCGCCATCGATACACACCCTAACAATAGGAAACCGTAGAGCGTCTTACCACTGGTTCTTCTGGTTAGTTAGGGATAATCAGAACTGCATATGCACCAAACCGGAAACGCAAGTCATTTGTCAGATGCCTAAAGGGCTGTGAATCAAACAATCGTTTGGCGAACACGGGAGCTAATTCCTGTGGTGTTAAAGCTCGATGCATTGTTGAGCATTAGTCCGGCTAGCGAAATGACAAAGGAGTTTAATTTGCTCTTTCACGCCTCGGATCCTCGACCCAGGTGCCACGCGACAGAAGTGCACCGTTGATTATTCTTACCGTATGGGACGCAAAATGTGGTCTTAATAAGCAACGTGTTGAATGCCGACGATCCAAACATTTGCAGTCGGAAAATGTGCCCTTGTAGACGGAAGTACGTAACTGTTCCTCGTGATCAGGTTCAACCAGACGCCACACAGATAGTCCCATTCTCTTTCTAGATGAGAATATTCAATTAGGTTAGGGTCACTTAATATGCAAAGGTGCAAAAAATACATATAGGCAATGAAAAACAGGCGTGCTGTTGGAGTCTGAAATGAAATATTACTAAGGATATGATTTGAACTGTTGTATCATTAACAGTCAGATACTGTGTCGGTAAAAAGGATAAAATATCGGGATCATGTACTCTCTAATCTAATTACTGAGTTAACGGTAGAAACTCTTTCAGTCAGCTTTCACAGACTGTTCGCGACAGTTAGAGTTTCAGAATAAATTTTCCAAGAAATATTCAATATGCTTGTTTATAACGGGTATTCCCACTGTGCCTGTTAACGAAAGATGCTTAAAAGTACACGTGCCCAAGCTACAATAAACCATAATATTCATGGACTTCTGGCAAACCGCGCACCCTGGGCTCCTCTAGTGTGCATGTCACGTTTCATGCAGTGTCCGCACGCCTTAGCTGATGAGATTTTCGAATGTCTTCGAACGAAACTCCCAGTTTATGCCCCCCAGTTATCTCAGATTAGATAAGTCTGCTCACTTAGGAATTCCTTGATAAAATGTTCACTCAATCGTTACCGTCTAACTGAAAGAGTGAACTCAGTTGTGCATGTATTGTGGTCAAATAACGACCTAATACAGCGGATCGTTGTGAATATGGCAGTCAGATCGTGGGAGATTTCACCCACGGCCTTCCAATTCTTCTGAGACGGCAGTTGTGCCCCTCAACGAAATAAGTTCTGAATCCTCCAGGGATCTGGATCCGAAATCGTTCTAATAACCATCACTAAATTTGTGCTCAGCTAATTGGAAAGTTTCAACCTAGTACTTCCAAAGTTGTCTCATGTATTTAACTCCTAATGATTATTACCCGAGTTAGAGGACATGAATGAAAAAAGCTGTTTCCGAATCCTTGATTAGCCTAAAATATAATTTCATCAGTCGCACGATATCTAGACCGACGTAATCTACTGTTGCGTGTGCTTCACAAAATAAATCAACTTCCTTGAGCCTATTCATGTCAGAGTTTTGGGGATTAAGTCCAATTACTACCGATATTTTGCCGCTACTCAAGCTGCAAAAGTACTATTCTACCAGACATTTTTTTCAGAATTTCTAGTTGGCTACTTGGAAACATGTTGGGGAAGAAATGTAAATCCCTTCTCGTGCAACCACTACCGAGAAGTTTTCAACCAGTTCATTCCACAGGTAATACATTGAGCACAACTCTGACACTGGCAATTCTGATTCGTTTCAAAAAGTACAACAGGAACTGTGGGCACCAATCTTGGCATGTTTCAAAAAATGTTCACTTGTCTTCACGTTTGAATTTGAACAAGTGTAACGCTTCTTTAAGAAGACTGCTGCCGGTAGAAAACTGCTCAGATTTTTGGAAAAGCTGAGCACTTGGTCACTTCCACTGAGTGTTCACCAGTCTTCGAGGGACTCGAACTAAACGGGTCTTGGAAATTACAGTGTCCATGATTAGCCAAAATAACATGGTTCGGCATCTGATAACCCACCCGGCCTAGTGACAACAATAAAACAGAAAAGAAGTCTTGCTCATACTCCATGATAGTTCGGGTCATTTAAATTAATCATCACATTATCGACATTAATTCGGAAATCCATAAAACAACGGCCATTTTGATCCGACTAGATTATCATTAGCTTGCAACTGGAGAATACAAGCTTTATTCATGCATTCCCTCAAATAACAAAATTCCTCACCGATATTTCCTCCTCAGAGCACAGATTTACCTCGAATTCGCCCAAGGTTCTTCCACCTTTTGGCTTTCCTGAGCCGAAGCTTTGTTTCATTCTACCACCGAGACTAGTCGAAGGCGAGAAGATATGCAGCCAACAAACAAAAATGAATTTCCTGTTTGAAACAGCTTTGGGAGAAACTTGTCGCTCATTTTTGGTTTCATTCTTGTTTGAGAGGAAAGACACTGCTGAATCAGAAGAGTAATGATGAGCGTAGTGTCCAGCTACAGTAAATAGGACTAAACTGTGATAGTAATGACCAATGCAATCCTTGCACAGAGCTGGTTGCGCATCAATGGTGTAGATAAAACATCGGTCGCTTTTTACACATACCTGAGTCCTGAGGTAAGTAAATAACGCAGGGCTCAAACAATCTAAGAATACCAAGGATGCAAACATGTTTAGCCGCGCAATCTATACTTAGGGAAGAACATGCAGAATATTGCACGTTTTACGACGGTGGACGATAAACTGTAGTAAAAATGGACCCAACGGAACGGAAAAAATATCCGTGTGGTCAGCTTGTGTCACATTTAAGAAGAATACAAACATCTCGAGTTAGGACAAGGTCAACCGGTTGGGAAAAAATTAAGGAGAAGGTTTATGTCGCCCCCGGGGGCATCGTCAAATGCGCGAGAATAGAAAACGAATTAGCAACTGCCGACAGTGGAAGCGCCAGACGGAGAACCGGAAAACAAACAGAATTAGAGTTGTAGAAAAAAATAATATCGGATTTTAAGGTTAAAATTTGATCGCATTTTTGTCTAATCCTTCAAAGTAGGCGGAGAAATTTACCCATCTGTAGGTGACGGGTGGAAAATATCTAAATGTTACCTCACCTAACATATTGCACGTATATAGAAGTTCCTTGTTCTTCAAAGAATTTAACTGTTCGAACGTTTAAAATGAAGGCGGGTAACGACATCAAGAAGTTAATGCCATTCTGTTTTGAAAAAGTGGTGAAACATTGAATGATAAAATCCAAGAGTCACTTGGAAGTATGAATATATGAAAAACATTTGAACACACGATAAAGGGTAGCGCATAATTTTAATCTATGCACAGCTTTGACAGACGATCTGTTTTCGTCCGTACCTCCTCATGGATAACGGTCCCGCAAGTCGTTCAACAAAATGATTGCAGACTAACAGGGAGTGGATCTAAGAGATATGTAAGGATCACCGATGATGGTTGTTAAATATTACGCGCTCCGAGTTGCATCCATTTGGGGCCGGTCATGGTGTTGTACGGGAACACTGAAACACCAGTTTATGGAGAAGCAGATGAAGTGTAAGCATGCCTAGATCAGGATATAACTTTCGGAATGCATTTTGTTTGAAATTAAAATTGTTTTTATACTTTCCTCTCTGTCTCTAGCAACAATAAATCACATACCGTTTCCCGTTTAGGGTAGAACAGTTCTTTGTATTACCGACGGTCTCACGTTTTCTCGTACCGATCCTTCATTTTTCGACATTTCGAAAGCTTGACACAAATGTGCTAGACGAGCCTGCCGACCATACAGAATTTGCTGGCCTTCCAGATTTTTTCTGAATTATATTAATTATATCAAGAAACCATTCGCTTGGAGGCCGGTAAAACTTTTGTGAACCGTCCTCTGCACATCCCAACGTTTCAACGAGGCACGGTATTGAAGTGCCTACTTTTCAAAGAACTAGCTGCATTTAGTCAGTTAAGTTCTGATATTTTATAGCAATGCATATCCGAAATAGTCGCCAATGTTTTTCTGCTACATGGCAACTACGAACAACCGAATTGTTTTGAACGCTGGCGTATTTGGATTTCTTGGTCATGCCAGCGGAGTAACGTTGAGTCCTAAGTCTGTGCATGAGCACTCAAAATTGGCAGTGTATTTAATTACGCTTGTCAATAAAGTCATATAAGCAATAAGGCCTAGTCGAATTCGAAGTGAACATCTCACCATAATCTCGTCTCATTTACGACGATAATGGTGTGGGCTACCAATGTACGGATTTCTCCGCGTGTCCTCTAGGTAGACCGTAACTAATTAGACTTTGCATATAACATAGTAAAATAAAATGAATCAACGACTGGATTAGCCGTCGAGTCTCTGACCCCGTGTAATCATGGGCGTGTTTCCAACACGAACATCTCCAGGGTAATGGCATAAAGAAATTTGATTCACAAAGCAAAATTACCGGGGGTAAGATCTGATTGATAAGGGATGCATTCACGTCAACTTACTCCTGTGATTTGGTCGATACTTGTGCAAATCACTTTACGTAATTAGTCTGCGAAATAAATATCACTTATAAGATAATGCAAAGGAAAAACCCCTCAGCATTTCCCTCTAGGGTACAAACATTAAACGCAGCTAAACTTTTCACAAGAACACGGGCACCGTGAATTTGATTGACAGCGTACGTGCAGAAATCTGGCTAGTTCCAGTGGTGTGCACTAACCCGGTGACTAAAAAATAGAGGCGGAAAATTGGCAAGATCTGATTTTGAGTTAATTCATTTTTCTGGACCGAGCCGTGATATGCAGACACTGTACACAGAGTAAAAGGAAGCCCTCCATTTCGGTAAAAAATGAATCACCTATTCTGGAAGGCATAGTTGCCTTATATCACACAAAATAGTGCGTATTAGATTTCTCAAATCTTGTTTCCAATGCAACAGCCCAAAAAGGATCCAAACAATGCTTTGGAGACCTAGTAAACCCCATACCATAATCTCGATGACCAACTTCGAAAGTCAGGGTCGCATGCTCAAGTCGGTGTCTGCCTCCGGGAGGACATTGAATATGGACAAACTCGATCTGCCTTTTTGGCAACGTTTTGCGTTGCCTTAAACTATTTAGAATCAATTCGTTTTTTAAATAACCGAGATCAGTAACATAATGCCACTCACTTAACCGTGGAGTTCCTAAAGCAATTAATTCACCATTTTCTAATGGTGGTGCAAGGATCCCGGCGTTATACCACTGACAGCTTTTGAATATCTTCTGTCTGAATCTAGTACGCTTCTCAATCGTATATCAGTGAGGATCTCACTGTTGCAATGCAAACTTCGACACCGACTGGTCGCAAAATGTCACGTGAACACCAAAAATATTTCGAATTGGTCAACAGCAGTGCAGCCTTCCGTTTACTAGGAAAATACTCCATATAGTATCCAATCACTTGGTGAGATATAGCTCACCGAACAGCAAAATCCGTCCACTTTGACCAACTTCTTATCTCCAGGAGCGGTCATTCCACAGAAGTTTACACCTCGGAGGAGAGAACCACACCTCAAACGTGCCCACATCGTCGTTTAGACGAGCTGGAAATGCTGAAAGCTGACCAGGTCTTCAATTAGAAGAAAAATATCGACTTCCCCTTGCTCAAAACATTTACTGTCATATCCAACACCAGTTCCACTATTATTATTTGTAGACAGAATTTTTCACCACCAACTAAGTGCAAAATTAGAAAGCGGTAGAAGAGGGTAATTCTGAAGAACACAGCTTCATTTAGTAGACTGTGGTGCCTTATCACTTTCAGCTTGTGTTTAGTTTTAACTGTTGCCATAAAACTGTTGGAAAACAGGAAACAAATTCTCACTAGAATCTCATGTGAATCGTTAAGAGCGTGAATCAATGCTAAGTCAATTTAAGAATCATACGTTGATTCGTGGGAGGATTTTCGTCGGTCAGGCATGGCCAACCTTCAGAAAGGGGCCACAAATCCCAAATGTATTGGTTTTTCTTCTCACTAGTATGTTTGGCATATGGATGGATGTATAAAATTAGCCTCGTCTGATAGACGAAAATCCTCCCACGGATTATAGTGTGATTCTTAAACGGATTTACCATTCATTCAGGTGCGTACTGGCATAGTGATGGTTGAATATGAGAACACCGGGTACGGCAATACCCTTGAAACCGGTCGTGTGCTTCCCCGGAAACTTTATTCATTCATCTATAAATGAAGAAAAATATTCCGCTGCAGCATTATTCAAGGATCACCAGAAGATCTCACGGCCGAATTATTTCGATGGAGATTTCAACTAGGGAAAGGCACAGTTCTTGTGCCTGCGAAGTTTGCATTTATATTCTAAGATCAATTGTATGATGATAATCTGACTGATAAAAACCCCAGTGGTTTGAAAATGACGTGTAGTTCACAAAGGAGACTTTTGGGAGTATTTGACAGTTGGCGGAAGATAATCCCCTTGACCTTCCTGGGAATGACCTTTACCAAAATGATTCTCCTATGGTCTGCACTGGATTGTTGATTGTCCTCCTCGTGAATCTGCGAATCCATCAACTCATAGGAGTCTTTTGGCATCTGTTACTTTTCTAAACTGATTGCGCGAATTTTGTTGATTTCAACTTTGAAAATTCGTCACCCTCTTCGAAAAGTAATGACGGCAAACCGTCAAATGTGGAAGACGTTTTTCTTTCCAGTAAGCTAGTTCCCTTGGTGGCCTCCAAATCCACAAGATGCGCCGATGTCTACCGGCGTTATCTTGCGAAGTTGATTGGAAGTTGGCCAACTGAAAGACACTGCCAGGTGCTCCGCCTAACTTTCTGGACGACTCCGAATTTCAGCTAGTCATTTGTTGTTTTGATTGTCTTGTGTGCATTTCGCACTCGTAGACCAATAATTCCAATCAGCCAGTGAGTTTGGTTGTTATTGTTAATAGCCGCAGTTTTTACTGCCATTCTAAATTTCCCTACTTCCCAGGGCTATTGGTCATTTTTCTTGCTTCCTATCAGCTTATTTCTCAGGAGGTGTACGTAGCTCATTGTTTGCGACATAGGAAATGGTGGCAATAAATGCTGATGAGGTTGAAGATGTCTATCGTTTGTAAAAACCCTCTGAACTAAAGCCTTGCTTGGAGTCTTTCAATGCGGGAGAAACATTAAGTTTCTCCATATGGCTGTGTGGATGATTACGTGGAACCGCTAACTATCTTCTAGTAGCATTTGTGTACGGTTGATGGCTTTTGCGTTCATGAAATCACTCCTCGGACGGATACAAACACCGAGTTTTCACCAAAGTATAATCCGAGTTCCCCATTTTGGATCGCTTTGACTGGCACTGTTGAACTGATCCACGCCACTGATCAATATGAACAACGGAATCAGTGTGAATTCAAGACGGGAAAAGCTAAAGCGTACATCATGTAAACCGATTTCGTTTTCGGTGACAAGAGTGTGCGTTTGTCGGGAACAGTCTGTGATTCGACCAAATGGAAATGACAAGACCGGTGACTCTCAAATCTTTAATAATTACCATGACATTTGATGAAATGGCACTTTGCAGTTATCCAGACGAGTGCCAATCAAACCCTTGTTTACCGTCAGAAACATAAGCGGACACGAGGAATCAGCATCAGAGAGAGAGAAATCGAAGTTTTGATTGCTTTTATTCACCAGCGATTCGTATAGTATGAACCGGAGTAGTTGATTACCAAGTGCTGATCGAGAACTTCAAAACTTTCGGTGAAAATTAGAAAAATATCAACGCAGTATGACAATTTTCGTGAGAAGTAGACAGAAAACGTCAAACCTTCGGCATATTTGCCGGAAAAATCACCACATGAAAGTGCATCAAATATTCTACGGACGTCAGTAGGAGAACGATTACATTTTCCCTTTAGGCAGGATTATTAGCCCAACAAATGCAAATACGCGTATTGTTTTCAAAGCAATCGAGCCACGTCGACAAAGTACTTAGTACGGGCAGCCAGAAGTAAACATTAGACGAATATAATACATACCTTTTTTATATATTTGCAATCTAAAAATTCTATTCTATTTTCAACTTTTCGAAAACGCTCAACATGGTGTTTAGATTGCAAACGTTTTGTTACCCGTAGAGAGGACACAATCAGTTTACGTTACCTGCAGTAGTGATGAGTCGTTTGCGATCTGAATGCCAGGCTTAGTGCTCACAAAACTTTGAAAATCCCAAAATCGAGCTGCAAAACACACACATCATAATTCGGAGTCAGTGAAACATTTTATTCGACATCTTATTTGAATAAATGCCCGGAGTTAGTCAAAATAAGCTGTGTTCTGTTCACACAGATCGAACCGCGATCAATTTATATTCAGCGATTTTGAGATGTTTTATCACTTGGTTGTTTGCACGTTTAACATCGTCCGATATGCCACTCAATTTTGTGCTAGCCGAAAGTTGGTGGCTAGGAAAAGACAGTAAAGAAATGAATCAAACGACTGGAAAATTGATAAACCTGGTGATAGAACCGTCAGTACGAATGCGCAGTTATAACCTCCAATGTAAGCATTATGCTGTTAGATTTATGAAGCGATCACGTTTGAACCAGTAGTAGAAACCATGAAAACCCTCTCGGCGACCGTGTTCACTGATATAGAATATTACAAAAGTTAAGCGGCAAGTAAGGAGCGTATTGAACAAGAGGCGGACTTACGACGACTGAGGTGAAGTTATTTTGGATACTTTTATTCCGTTAAACAACACTCGTGCATACAACTGAGCCGACCGAAGTTGCAAATGCACCGTAAGCTTTGGGATGAAACTTTCATGTTTTTGGAATAAGCAGTGCTGCTAGTTGAATTGACTCAAGCGACGGAGTGACAGAACGGAAGGCGGTGAGCGACGCGAATTTTGAGAATAAAATTTCCCATTTCATCCTCATAAATCATGCTCAAAATGTGACCGGATAAGCCAGGAATTGTACTAATCGTTTTCACAATCAATTTTTTCCGTTTCGCTAAAAGTCCTCCACGCTAAGTAGTTCTTTTATTCTAGTGGTTTGCACAAAAAGGGGACGAATTAATGCGGCAAGTTAACTTTGTTTTCGTCAATTTTTCCTAGTAATTTGTTTAAAACGAACGGGGTTTGAGTGAAAGATTACGGTTTAATCTGCTGATTGAATGTAACAAAACATTCCGGTCATCTATGTCATTAAACTGAAGTATTTCTTCCTGGATTTACAAACTTGTACACACGATTGGCTAGCGCCATTCCTTGCCTTTTGTAAACCCAGTCCAACACCTTATCTCAACCATCTGTCCCATAGCAGATGCTTCTCTATTAGTTTTAGTAGACTTTAGACAATAAACAGTTGTTGACATCAACGTTTAGGATGGCATTGCTTGTATACGCGGTGATCGTTAGTCATACATGGACCGACGAACAAGGTTTACGGAAACTACACAACGGAGTTTCCGGCTTGTGAGACGTGCTGGGCGCCGACGAACGTGCACATACGGAAGGTGATGAGTTCATTGCATACTGATTAATTAATTGAACTGAATATGCTTCAATTGTTCACTGTGACGGTTTATTTTTCAGGAAAATTCCAGCTGATAGCGGTAGAAAAGAGAAAAGTATGGGCTAAAAATGTAGCCAAGTGAATCTTTTTCCAGTGCTCGTAAGACTTCGAAAATCCCAAAACTGAACTGCAAAACACACCATAATTAAGAATCAGTAAAACATTTTGTTCTACATCTTATTTGAATAAATGCACAAGTTTCATTATAAAGGCCTGGAAGTAATAATACTAAAAACTGATTGCACATACTAAGGCAATTGATTCTCTTCGTCACGCACTGTTTTGTGCTAGAGGCTGATATTCTAGTGGCATTGTAAACATTCTCTACTTACCGGAAACTTTCAATAAACGTTTGAAACCCAGAATTGTCTGTATTTTACAGAATCACTCAGGTTACACAAACAACCATTCCATCCTCCCTTCTCATCTTTTTTTCAGATAACGTTGAAGTTGACCAGCAAATGGCCGTGGATGTTCACCTGTTCCAAGTTCACAGCTTTCACTCGCCACACTTTTGTGATTATTGCGGTCAGGTTTTGTTCGGACTTGTTCGACAAGGCCTCAAATGTGCAGGTTAGTTACAGTTCATATACCTGTGAAAAACAAAAATAATCAATTCGATAGTCGTCAAGATATTTCCGTCTCAACAAGATCAAAATCGGTGCTGACGCGTTTCGTTTGGCAAAAAACTAGAAAGTTACTCCAAAAAGAGCCCAAAAATGTCTAGCTTCATGTTTTGTTTGTCACCAGTAATCCACATTTAAGATTGAAGTTAGAGGCAGTTTATTTTAATTTTCCGAGACCTTGTATATCGTGCAAAATTTATCCATATATACGTACACATATATACATGCAGACACAGATGTTTATATGTATATGCACACATGTATGATGTCACATTCCGGGATGCAATTGCCGAGGGAAAATCGAGAAGAGCTTGCGCTGAACAGATATTAACTGCTATATTAGTTGGCCATAATGATAAAATAAAAAGCCTTATTGTTTATCGGAAAGGTGGATCTCAAAAGATTATATGGTTGTTGTTGGATATGTTTTCAAGAAGGTTTAATTCGCTGTAGATCAATAATGTAAAATGATTGGATGTTCTTAAGTTTGAGTAGATGATAGTTCAAGACTAGGTGCAATTGTATCGTTATGATCACGTGATTCCATGGTCACCTGATGAAGTCACGTAAGCTAACTGACCAGTTTACCCACGTCCCGTTTTTCACCCAAAGCAAAACCTGATGCAATAGGTTAAGAATTAGTTAATGGGACCGGTACTAGCCAATCGACGAACGTTTTTGAAAATTTCTCACTTATGCGCAACCAGAGGATACCTGCTAACTTTGTTGTGGTACCTGACTAACTCTGTCCAAATCCGGTTTCGGTCACATTAAACTCAGGTGTATGCTACTTATTTCACTGCCACATCCGGCAAACTGTGTTAAAATGCGATAGGACGACAAATAATTCCATGAAAATTAGTGGTCTCCACACAAACGTTCCATTTGATTGGTCAAATTTCATTACACATCGGTTTACCAAAGTAAAACAATGAAAAATAGATTCTCAAAAGTGAAACGCATTTGGGTTTAAAGACATCACAAGGTAATAGACAGATAATCAAGTTGCTGGTTACCGGTTTTTGTCGTTTAGTAAAAAGCGTTTCTTTATAGGATACATCCTTACCTACAATGAAACTTCGCAGTAACCGGTATATTATGAGGTCTTCATCGCCGGTTTTCCGTCGTCAGATTTTATCAAGTCTAGACAAGCGGTAACTAAAGCATTACTTCGGTTTTTCTATTTCATTGCATTGTTTTCAAAAGTGATTCCCCACCAAATGCAGTAGCATGATCTGAGAAGCTAGCAAAGCCCTCTGATTAAACAACTTTCTCCGGATTCCAAATGAAATAGTGAAAGAAGTAGTCAGCTTCTACAATAAAAGCCGGACATTCGTCGCACCACAGATTGATTTTCATGGTTACGGAAGAGATCTCTCATGCTGAACAAGCGATGTAAAAGTGTATCCACTGATAAGTCTGTCTCCAATGCCTGACCACACGAGTAGACGCAGTCGGTTTCAAAAATCAGGAATTGACTAGGAGATCCCGAAAGAAAAAGCAGCTTATTAAACCAGCAGTTTCCGTGAAGAAACCACTGGCCTGAGCCTTGATAAACACTTCTAAGGCACGTTTACGCTACTCCAATGCAGGGTTCATCATGTAGCGAAAAAAGTTATCCTGGTAATCATTTGGTAGTGTGCATTATTTATTTCTCGTTTTAAACCAAACCCCAATTTTGGCCATCCAAGGACTGCTTTAAGAGCTATCCTGTTTTCCGCTACAAATCGCTTAAAGTTTCCTATCCAAATTCAGATGCCGTAGCGACAACTGTCAACCGTTCAGTGGAGATTGTCCATTTTTATGATGTGATGAATAAAATTAGTAAGAGAATACTATTATTAATAAATGCCTTAAAGTAAAAGAATATCCAAAATTGTATGTAATTATTCCGAAAGAATCGATTTCTTGCAAATTCGGAGAATTCTCTTTTGTGAAAGTGACCAAAATTTATTGACAAAGTGAACAATACTGACATCAAAGATATTTGTGATCAGTTTATTCCAATGCATGTGAATAATATCACATCAGTGTTCTACATTCTGATCCATTCCTTACAGCTATCCATCAAAATGAAAGAAATAGCTGAAGTTCAAGTAAAGTTCACTGATCATGTACGGAAAAGGGCTCAAGTGTCTTGTTTTAGAAGTCTCCACTTGTTTTTACTGTCTTTCACAACTAAAGGATTGTGTACAAGGATTTTACAGTCAGGGATTGCTCTAAACTGCAACCAAATAAAAGTGTACCGGCTGTTCAAAATATTACAACAAACATTTATTCCCTTGTTATTTTTTCTGGTGAATAGAGACACGTTTCGAAATTGTGACCAAATTTTGTAAGCAAAGTAACTCACCGTTTGTTTGCATTTGAAGATCAGCAAATCTTGCTTAATTTGGTTTGGATTGTCCCTGTGCGTTTGAAATGCATAGTGACAGTAACTTTGTCAAAATTTGCAAGAATTTTGCTGCATAATCGAACATATTTGGAATGGGCCACATCGTCTAACAAACAGAAACAATTCCCACTAGAGGTCAACTTTTATAGTTAAGTCTCACAGACTGGATTTGTTCAGTCATTAGGAGTATTTCTGTAAACTAATAAAATGGGTTTAACTTTGAGTACATTTTCTCTTTACTGGTACTTGCTGAGAACAAACATTTGTGCAAAACTACCTCATGAACGGTAACACGGATGCATTACGAAGTTTAACGTGGTCATTCGGTTTTTTTTCTTTCTCCCACTAGGCCATAGTCGGTCACTGTGGTTGGTTAGGGAAAAACTTGCATTATTTCACCTTGCCTTCCGACGGTAAATAAGAGGATTAATCCTCAATTGCCTGTCCCTTGGAACCCTGGATAACGAGATTGATCGTCAAAACACGAAATCCTAGCCAGTGACTTTGCATCATGTCCTGGTGATATTTGCCCTGCTCTTGAAAACGAAAACATACTATTTGCACCGTTCCAGTCAATTGAACTAGTTTTCATATGACTGGTTGCCAAACGTTAACGGTTGCAAAGCGGTCTACTGCAACGTGGATCGCTAAGTGGAAACATCGGTGCAATCTGATTGCAGAATCGTGCAGTCAACACCGAGTGAAAACTAGGGTATTTATTCATGAAACATTTCGTGTCATCTTTAATCATTCTGCAAATGCGTACCAATTTTCGAACTCAAATAGCCACGTTTTGTCTGTGCCCTATATCCACTACGTTGATGTGCTGCTTTAAAATTACACTTCGATGTTATTGGTAAGAAATTAAGTTGTTACACGTTAAACACTTCTGTTTGCTCGATGTCAACAGAGGCGTGCACTTGATATGCCCAGAGTTGTGCTAAGTTATCCTACGTGGTACTATCTATTCAGAAAAATCTGTTCTCATTTGAACGGAATGGGTGATGTGCAAAACGGTAAGCTTTGCCTATCTAAAACATCAGTGGGTATGTCAAATGTAGATTCCATCTATTCCGCCGCAAAAAAATGGTGTGCAGAAATGGTTGGACATAATATGATCCGTCCGATGTCTCGTTAGACCTGAAACAGTTCACATAAAGCCTCATATTCACTTAAAGTTGAATTCGTGCATGGAACCCAAATTTTCCAACCGCATTTCATTTTGTTTTGGTTGGACTGATGATAAGAGTTTAGACGTAGTCGCAGTGTCCCATTATGACGGTAGCTGCCGTCAGGGACAGAAAAAAATTGCAAAATTTGAAGAATTCAGTTGTACTTTCACCTCAATATACATGTGCGCTTAGTTGCCAGTAATAAAATCTCGTAATAATTTAGCTGTTAAGGTTTTCACTGTGATCATTCCGAAGTAACGGATGTTCCGTTCGATTTGGTTGCTCAAAGATTTGTCATGCAGACCATGGTGGTAGGCCTTATTGATCGACCGTCATTCGTTATTTTGACTGTTGATTAAATTATGAAGTTCTTAGCGATAAGAGTTTGACCGACTTGAAGGTCGCATTTGGGAGATACTACCAAACAGCTTGAATGAGCACAGATCATCGAGCCTGAAACGGTTAAAGTGTGCTTTGTAATTCGGAGATTTTACAGGGTCTGCGATTGAAATACAACAATTTCTTAGTCTTCGTTAACCCGATAACACGACACTAGATTTCTCTTCTTATGCATGCTCAAAGTATGATTTTCTTTTATTCCTGTTACCCTACCCGTCGTGCCTATTAACTCCAAAGATGTTTGTTCTGACAACTTTAGTTGCAGGAGAATAATGCCTGAAACACGCAGTTAGGAATATCGGTTTAATAAGTGCAAATTCACGCCAGAAAAATTGCGACTGCTGGTTGTGTAATAATTCGAAGCAGAATGTTTTTCCTGTGTGTCTAATTTGTTTTCCATAGAGACCGGTATGGTCAGCAATGACATCCCCGTTGCACACAATAAATAACAGGTTTTTCATCACGATTGATGGAAAGCGTTTCGGTGTCATATTTTGTCACAAGCTGTCAGCCTTTGTGTACCCGTACGCGCTTCCCGAACACGTGGTATGCTATAATTCACACCGAAACCGTTGAACATGGAACATAAATGTTGGATAGTTCGCAGGATTTTATATCCTAGTCTTTGGTCCACAACCACATCGATTGGCCTGTGGTAAGTATTTAGTGTTTGAGCAAGGATCACCGTTCGTGATACAATGATTGACTGTATATGCTTGTTGACAGATGCACTGTGTGTTTCTCCAAAATCGGTCCGCAAGCCTGCTTGGTGATTTAGTGTTGTGATTCCGGTTTAAGAATTGTTTTTAAATTGCGCAACAAGAATACAAAATTCACTACGACTCACAATGTTCGTGAAGCAAAAAAATTAGTTAACGGATTGGAAGATATTTTCCGAATCTTCATCACTCTCCTCGGCAGCGGAAATCAGGAAGTATTATCAATATTGTGACTAGTTTGACGCGAGGGTTTGATGAGGAATCAGTATATTTTGAAAAGTTTTTAGGGCTTCACCTTATTTTTCAAAGGATTTTCCAACATTGTAAGGAAGAACTGAAATTAATTTCTTAATTTTGCCCTCTACTTTAGCTGTAGCTCACATTCCCACATGGTTACCAAACATGTAACCTGTGCTACTCCTTTATATTTCCCCGCCCAAGAATTTTCTAATTTAAGTTCTATCCGCTTTTGCTCTTAGAACAAATGCTAGCGTTGGGACTGAGACAAAATTTATGATATTGGCTTTCCACTAGTAAAATACATTCGCCCACAATGTGTCGAGCCTAAAAGTGCGCTCACACAAACCGTCCTCATTTAAGCATGGGTTGAAGAACATTTGTAATGGTTAGCTTGTTTAAAACTGTTAACATATTACTACTGCAATGCTTGAAGGCGCACAAACCTGTTTGTGGACGTGATCAAAGTAACTACCTGCTTGCTCAACCACAAAGTTTGCACTACCAAATTTGGTGGACGCACACACGGCGGCATGCGGAAACGACGAACATAAAGAAGCACAAAAGATGGTGTGTGCACTGCTCCACAATGTGAAAAACCCCGATCAAGCCGGATTGCCATGACAGTCACACTTAGTGCCGTATCAGAAGAATACATCACCTACTCCGTTTCCAATAGGATTCGCTAATAGATTCTCGAAACTACCGGGTCGAACCAAAGACCAAGTTTTGATTTAGGTCGTTCAATCAAACTCGAAATGTTACTCACAAGCGTTAGGCTAATCGTGAAGAGTTTGATGGACAAAATAATAAGAAATGTCTTGCCATTTGACTGACGTGAAACAATCCGGCATCCACTAATCACAAGCTGAGATGCACATAGAAATACAATAGACAAAATACAAACCCGTTTTCGCATCATAAGATAGTAAGTAGTTGTTCAAGTTTAACTTGTTTGCGAATCAGCCTCGTCGAAGTTTTGCTTAAGGCAAATGACATTAACTAATTGCAAACCTGTTTGATCTGCGAATGATAGCTTCCACGCACGTATAAATTAAACTGCTTTGGTAAACAAAAGTCATTCTGTCCAGATCAACTCCCGGTTAATTCAGTTCGACTTACCTCTAAATCAAAGGTCGAGCTACACACAATTTGCAGAGATCCGTTCTTAATCGTTCACGCTGTGTCCACTTATTCGGATAACTCACGCATGTTTTGAAATAGGGAGTGTGGTGTTCATTCCAGTTTGGAAGTTTATTCGTTTATAACTGATCTGACGATAACAGAGTGGCCAATGTCTAGTACTACTAAACTAACCTATTTACAGATTTGTACCAATTTCGTATTAATGGCTCAAATGTCAGATGTGCAATGGGCGTCGAAGTCGGCTGGTTTTGTCTGGAAATATGTGTGTGCCTTATTGTACTGTGGCGTACTGTTGTCTTAACAAATGAACAAAAGCATTTCGGGATATTCACGCTGGAACATGTGATCACTGGCATTTGAATAACGACGTAAAGCATGTTTTTTCGTGTAATCCAAAGGTTGTCTGGGGTCGTGAATTGTGAAGCCCTTATTAGCCGGCAGTATTTTCAAAGCGAATTTTTTCCGAGTAGATTTCGAGGCAGCTTCCTGCGGACCAAAAATAACCTCGAATGTCTGCAAGACTAATTAAATTTAATTGTATCGAAACCACAATAGTAACAAATTATACTTTTTAAGTTAATTTTAATAAACCACCGTGATTACGGTCAACGTGGGGGAAATTACGGACTTTCAAATCTCAACTGAATTCCGTGGTTCAGACAACATGAAACAAAAACAAATGGACAGCCAAATGTTTTCGGAAACGTTTTCCCGTTCAACGTGTTTTTCACTATAGACAGGCCAATTGGGAATTATATGGTTAGATAATAAAAGATCAGGGACGAATATACCATTGATAATCCGTTTCGCATACATTATTTTTCTGTTGGCAAAATTGGCCTGAAATGCTGATTGAAATTCCAGCTAGTTTTTTAACAAATTTGTTAACCGCACCTTTCTACCTGAATCTGGAACGGAGAACTCCCGGGTTATGTCAACATTAATCACAGAGCGATTCACATTGTTTTAGGGGACGCAGTATTTTTGGTCCGTTCGTTGCAACCAATCGTCAATTGTCACAAGCACGCGGGTCCCATTACAGTACAATCTCTGAACTGCAGCTAATCTGTCTTTCGGTAATATCAATACTCTGCTATTCATTGTACTAATCCAACCAAAACAAGCCAAAAACAAAAAAAAGTCATACTGTCTACCAAGATATTTGATAAGTCAAGCCTATGTCATAGTCACACGTGTATGGTATTGATAATTTGTATTAAGTTGATTCCAGTCCGTGGGCTAACTAAATGATGGATAAAATAAAAAAAAAACGACACGTGCACGGAAGCAAGACGATTGCTGTGTTTTGCTTACTCTTGGTTGAAAAAGCACAGGGTCCATTAAGCATGGAGTTATTCAGAATTCGTTCCGAAACGAACGCAAAATGAACGAGGTTCGGAGAAATACGACAAACACAAAATTCGACTACTTTTTTTCCAACAAACAGAGCGTGAGCAATTCATTTATATCCGCATTGTAACTACTATTCAAATCGAAATAAAAATTAGCTTGACGCAATTCGATGAGCATATTTTGGCATTATATTCATCCAAACTTGGAAAGTAAAAACTGAATGGGTGAAAAAAATGAAACAATCTTTGAATGCACCAGGTCGTTTTTTACGATTACTATTTTTGACCATGTAGTATTTACTACAATCGCCTCATCGTCACTCTTCATTGTGAGTTTCGAAGCTGCGTAGGTTTTCTCAATTGTTTAATTAGGTAATCACATAAGTAATTGGTTAATCGCTTTTCATTGACTAGGGGAGAGGAATCCGGACGGTAGAGACACACGGACATTGATTTGGACTTGTAAAAGTTGGAAGTCTCCTTGTTTGTGCACGTTGCTGAAGAAGGTACCGCAATGGCGTAGACATAACCGCATACATTCGTATGCTAGGAACATAGTGTTTCTTAAAACGGAAATACACTTATTGCTCTTGGTCTAACTTGACAATTCCGGGAAGGGGGTATATTATCTTGTACAAACTAAAATGCCCCCTAAAAGACATATGATAGTTTACCTATTTGTTTACGTCCACCCTTTTCGCATCGACAAACTCCTGGATAACCGTTGAGGTAATCGTGAAACCAAGCGAGTAAGATTTCTAAAATCAAGTAGGAACTGATTGCCTGGCCGAAAAAAAAACAAACAAACAAAGAGCACACCGTTTGTGAACAGAGATGAGAAATGTCTTTCCTGCTGACATGCGTTGTACGAACATATGCGATTGCGTGATTGATTTTATAGATGAAACTTTTGACAGAACCAGTCGGTTGATGTTGTTGTTGTTGTTTGTTGTTTGTTGTGATAACATTTCCGTACCAAGAAAATCTTTAACCCTAAAGTTCGAGAACGGGAACAAAACAATTACTGATCAACCAATGGTGACTGTGATTGACCATTTGGGAATACGACAGCCATCATTTGCCACATAACAACGTGCTCTGGCTTAAGTTAACCAGGTAAAATACGGTGGGCTTTCTGCCAACAACCGGTGTATTTTGGTGAAATAAAGGAAGACATTTCTAAATTTCATTGTAAATTTCGTGAGTCGAGCAGTTATTTGTGCTTCCAAATGTTACTGGCAGGAGAAGATTATCCGCTCACTTCGTTCTGATGAAAATTTGGCTTGCAAGCCCTGAACGGCAAAGAGTTTGCGTGGTCCGATGATAAATAAGAACAGGGCAACGGTAAATCTGCCGTCGAAACCGATTTTTAGTCGAACCGACAGACATAGGGGTACGAGAAGGTAAAAAGTCATTAATGCCGAAGGGTCCCCATTGTGCGCATCCCCTTTCACTGCGTAAAAGCAAAGGCCGGTCAAACTTGTCTTTAATACCTAATGTATACGGTCATTGCAATTAAGGATAGGTATTTGTAAAACTAGGATTCACATTCGATAACCCATTTTCTTCTCTCTTTCGGTTGTTTTCACGCCGTAGCATGTTACGATCGGCGCAAAATGAATTGTCTAAGACCAGAAAGAAGAAGAGTTGTGTGATTTGAAAGCTTTCAGGCTATTTCTAGCAATGAAGGCGAACACTGGCGAATAACTCCTCGGCTACGCGTTAGAGCTAACCCGTCATAGAGTCCACGAACGCAGACCCGTCCTTGTTAACCAAATAGGATTCAAATATTTCAGAAAGCGCCAACCTCATATAATATTTGAATAAAAAATTTGATCCGAAGCTCGAAACTCAGAGTCTAATTATTTTAATTGACAAAGGCTAGGTTAAAACACTAATACTTGCAAATATTATTTTAACCCTTTTTGATTGAAACCGGCAAAGCACATCGGATTATCCTACTCGTGGCGCGTGCGATGAGTCACAAAAGGATATTCTACTAAAAGGATTGTTAATTCCAGTGGGAAGTTATCCAGTTATGCCATGAAGGTTTTCGTTTATGTGTGTTCATTCGTAATTACATACACATGAGTATATTGTTCAGACAGATGTGGTATAACATGAAATAAGGTGAAAATTACACAGAACAAACGTTTGTTGACAAATTAAACTGACAAGATTGCGCTGTTGATCGCCTTTCAAATATATAACTTTACAGTCATTTTTCTTCTTTTCCAACGTCTTGTCTATGCCAACTGTTAAATGAAAATTTTGTAAAATCAGTAACGGAACTGCTGGAAGCTGTGAACGAAAACAGAGATTCGTAATCAAAATGTAGCCTTGGTTAGTAAGTCATTATTTTTTGTTTGCATGGTATGTAATGGCAGCAAGGATCATTTACAATCGCATTTCGGTCCCAACTTGCAATAAAATTATGAAGATCGACACTGTTTCAATTGCAAAACTGCCAGTCATGGGACGCAATCACACTTTGACATTCCTAACCTTGCAAATAACGTGACAATAATTACTAAACTACCAGTCAAAAATCTCTGAGATGTTGGAAACAACAAAAGACTGATCATGAATCCCTGCACGCAATTCCTCAGTACCCATATGGTCTCCTGAGATTTCAGCGCAGTTATCTTAAGATTGAAGCATCCCGATTGTAAACATTCTAACGTTTGACAGGGTCTTAGTGACTATAACAAGAATACAAATAAATATAATAATAAATAGATGATCGTGGTATTACAGCTTTTAATATCTTTGTTATATTGCTCCTTTTTGTATTGGTACCTAATTAGCTATTTTCCAGCATTCGCAAGTGATTTGCTGTAGCCCCCCTTGGAAGAATTCAAACAAACCTCTGTTCTTGTGGCAAACACTGGTGCGTTGGTTGTGAACAGGATATTTGTGGAGGTGTTCACTACACAATTTTTATTCCAGCTTTGATGATTTCCAAATTTGTGACGCATCACATCCAGGTCATTTGAAGTCATGCACCTATTCATCACATTCGTGTGTGGGCAAATTTTCAGGCGGAAAAAACGAAGTGCATAGCAGATATTTTGGTAAAATACCAACCTGTATAAGTACACATTTTCAAACCACTAGAGGTTTGATAAAACTGAACAAAGACATAAAAAGTTATCAGTGCTAAAGGTTGTGGTGGGTTCTGAAGTCATTCAATACCAGTACCTGACTTGTATGCTAACGGACACGGCTGTGAAGAGATCTGCACCCAAAGATAGAGAAACAAGAGAGGAAGAGGGTCAGTGTGAAGCGGAATGTGGAATATGACTAAATTTGTTGATCAATTCTGAGTGAATTCAATGCTTGTTGTTGGTTAGTCTGCAAACTGAAAATCTATCATGACTATTGAAATGATTTGGACATTGGGATCCGCGGGTGTAACTCTGTTATTCCTATTGCGATCAGAGCGAGATTGACCTTTTTCAAGCCATCGAATCAACTTGGGAGCAGTAGGGTCACACGGTTATGATATACAGCAACCGATTGATGGGCTGTCGCATAACTGAGATATTTTGAGGATTTCAGAGACGAAGAGACAAGTTGGAGGTTTGTTGTCACTTGGGAAAGGGTTGTGGGTCACATCTCATTCCAAGCAATGAATAGAAAAATCCTAAATATATTCATAATTATTGGTCCGCCAACGTAGGTTACTGAGGCAAAATGAATACCAAGACATTCCAAACAAAGCAGAAGATATCAACGCATTTGTTGGTAAAAAACGAGGCAAACGCAAATTGTGGAATTGATGGTGATTTTTTCCAACGACGAAAAGTGCCTTTCTTTTCAAGCAAGGACAACCGAAGAGAACGTCATCCGCGATTTTCCGATCAAAGAAATCGGTTTGACGTAAACGGCTTGCGAACACAAAGAGATGAACAAAATAGACATAAAATAAGTCTTCAAAATATGTCTAAGATAATAGGAAGCAATGTGGTCTAATTCCTGTCAAAAAGTGCAAATAAATATATAGAAGAGCAACTGTTCAAAAGATAAAACGTTATTGGATGTCATCAAGATGAACATTCCGCAAAAAGAACTGGTTTCTCCCTTCTTAAGAGACAAAAATATTATTCGGCACCAGTATGACCGTGTGAAATGATTGTGCGTTTATATCTACCATCAGTTTCCGTGTAATATGTATGCTTATATAAATTTGTAGTGTCATTATGCCTGACATTTAACGTTTTCTCTCTGTCTTTCGTGCGTTGGAAACAATCGATGAAACTGCAGTGTTTCGTGACAAGAGAAAACCTTTTCAAAATAACCTACTCCTAAATAAGGCCATTTACGTAAGAAAAAGATTTGGCAATAAAATGGAAAATACAAACCCGGTAACGGTTTTATCCGCCGCGCGCTAATTTAAGTGAGAAAATAAACCTAAGCGATTCCTAGTCAAGCCAACGCAAGTGCTTTTTACATACTGAAGATTGATGAACATGCTTTGATTCCAGCCTGAAATCAGCACAAACAATTCAGTGTAATGTGTCATTAAATTATGTTAATTGATGTACAAACGCAGAGTTACATTCACATTCCGTCGACTTCTTGATTCTTTTAGATTTTGCAAGTAGCATACACAACTGTCACCATTTCGCCTTGGGGGATCACCTGGATCCGTTTATTCCTCATAAGAAAAATAGCTACAGAACACCCGACCTTCCGTCCAAATCTTTGCCCCATCCATTCCATCTAAGTAGCAATCAAGGTGACTGTTAACTAATTGTAATTATTCAGTTGCGTGGTGCTAAATTAATGCGTGCACGCAAAATGCTTGATTGTTATCAATCCTGTCCAGTTTGTTGCACTGTAGTCGCGAATACAACAATCTGGAATGTGAAGACAAAAGTTCTCGCTTTCTCTGTCTGCAAGGGTTCAATAATGTACTCCTGAGTGTTGTTCTGACTTATCTGATCCGATCCGTGCCAACTCATGAGTGTGGATGTTCAGCTTAGTTCAGATAACAAAACTAAGTACAGTATGCAGGTTTGGTTGGTAAAATAAGTGTCACATCGAAAATGTTCCGCGATTTCCCTTTGAAACGCTTTGCGGTCCGAGAACCGCAAATAATTTGTAATCTGTCCTAAATATCCAAGCAAAAAAAACATCCAGTTTCTGCCTCCGAAATTGTATTTGGTTTAGACAACACGGTTAAACGATTAATGATGCGTGCATATAGATTTTGGGCGCATTTCGCCAGCTTGTTGTACAGAACCGAACACACGAAATGTTGGGGATATTAAAACAATGTGATCGCAATTGTTTGTTGTAAATCTCATTAAAAACAACTATCAAAGACACTGGAAACATGGGCTCACTGCAAAAGTTGTAATCACTTTGGGTTATCACATTACAAAGCATTTCAACCAGCATATCATTTGATGCATCATTTATTCCATACAATCCGAATAACCTTGGGCTTCGATATATCAACACATATCAATGGGTTTTCGCTCCATCCTATCTTACTAGGAGTCGGCAGCAGGGTTTTTCTAACAAAAGCCAAAATTGAGTCACCAAAATCGCACATAGGCCCTAAGCCCGAAAAAAGTTCTTGGTAACAAATATTCAGTCATTCTCATTGGTATCACTACAATAATGTCTATTCTTTCAGAGGGATCCATCTAGTTGTCCGTCGTCTCTCTTGGTCCTCGTTTGCACACTATAAAAATGGGCCGAAGAAAGCTGATGGAATATAATAACCGAAAATTCCACTTGGCTAAGAGACTATTTTTTACGCTTACCGTAAAGATTTGATTTGCATTCTCTATTCTTCTTCGTTGATTTTTCACTTGTTTCCAACCTTAATTTAATATGTTTGCACAGTGCATAGAGAACGAGTGTTCTCATGTTTCAGTCTCCTCATGTGACACGGGTATTTCGAATTCCTTTTAGTTACTTGGATCTTATTACGTAATGGGACTTGATATGCACATAGGGAACAGATTTCAGCCAAAAATACTGGACAACGTGATTTCTTTTACAGGTTAAACTTCGTCTAGAAATAAGACAACAAATAGCTGATGAACTCATGTTTTTATTCTGCTTATCCATTCCGAAGTTCCGCCGCGATGGAGAACTTGTAAAAGTCACTCCGTAATCATGTCAAAGAAGAATGTGTTCCTCAGGTATTCCGGAAAAATAACGATGTATAACTGCCCTGAAGGAATTGATGGTGCTTGGAACAAAGGGTGATTGAAGCTTGTATGCAGTACTACGAGAATTTCCGATACGTGCAGTAGATGTCTTTCTCTGTTTACACGTGGTCAGCTTGATTTGTTTGACGCGATGGCAGTAACGAATCAAAATAAGGCTTCGGTCGGAAAATTTTTGCGAATTCTTGCGGCATTTATAAGCTAAACAACCTGTTTCAGCGGGACCCACTATAGTCGATTTGCTTCATGCAAAATCCATCCGCAGGCCTACTTGAAGTCTATGGAAGCAAGTTTATTTCACTTGTTTGTTACTGGATGTTCACGGTCTTCTGATCCTATTTATTTATGAAAACGGATAACCGGCAAATATTTGTCCAACTACATTGTTTTTCTTGTTTTTGAGTTACTTCTTTATTTGCAATGTTGCTACCACCTCAAATCGATGACAAAAATAAAGTTTCATATCATCGCAAAATGAGGGTTGAATTGTTTAGGACTTCTACTGCACTAAGTGACCGGCGTTGAGTGGAACTGAAGTTGCTAAATGCCACGTTATTCCGAGTGTGCTGCAGATCAAGCAGTTTGGCTGAATGAAAATAGGTTTCTTGATTCCAGTTGGTAGCTACCATCCCCAGTAGAAATCCAGGCTGCCTGCATATTAATCTTATACACATCAAACTATTCTGCTAACATCCGAATTGGCCTTGCTGGACAAAAAGACAAAATAAGTATTCTGGAAATCAAAAATCCACTTTGTATAGTTTACTTCAAGTCATTCTTGAGTCTTTCAACCATTTCATGCAAAACCCTTTGGGTTGTGAAGTAAATTTTAAAGGTTCCCAAGAACATCTTGAGAATTTACTTTCCTTCTTTGAAAATGCTATCTCCGAAATGGATGCATTGCGTGACAAACTGCACTAATTTTTACCACTGAGATGCCTGAGCAAAGGTTCGCATTGCTTCTTCTCCCTTTTCGCAAACTGAAACGATCAAACCCAGGATGTGGACAAAATTTTCACAAACGATGTGCGTACAAGATTCCGAATAACTGTTCCCGTCAACGATTCAGCCAGGCTCAAACTGGCAGTTTGGACGTTTCCAAAACCCAAACGACCAAAAGTGGAGTGAGTTTTGCAATCGTTTGTAATCTAACCGACCTGTCATCCTTCCCGTACTAGATGAATGGTCCTGGTTAGGAAAAACACTATGAAATTTCTAAGTAGTTAAATGTACGTGGTTAAATCAGTTGATCATCCGTTCTCGGCTAGAATGGCACGAACGCACAACGTCTGAGTAAACCACCACGCAATCCGTAGGCGTGTAAGCTGACCAAGTTGTTCACCAAATTCGACCGCATTTATGGGCAGGTGAGTTGAACGTGCAGGTAGCAAAATGTTTGTATCGTTTTGTGTAACACATGACTAATTGGATGGCAAAACTCAGCAATACTGAATACGTAATGAGAATGGACGTGCTCGAGGTGGAATGCGTGGCAGAACGTGTTCTTACCTCGGTAATGTATTTTGATGTATTTTGTCAAGAAAGACCCTTATATTCGCAAGTAAATGATGAACATGTTCGGCTTGTTCCGGCTACTCTAAGTCACACAGTGAAAGACACTGCAAGTATATGATCCTGTACAAAATTGTGCTCGTCT
Source organism: Fasciolopsis buskii (assembly GCA_008360955.1). Taxonomy (NCBI): domain Eukaryota; kingdom Metazoa; phylum Platyhelminthes; class Trematoda; order Plagiorchiida; family Fasciolidae; genus Fasciolopsis; species Fasciolopsis buskii. Next base: position 124,188 of record LUCM01001015.1, on the reverse strand, counting down.
AATCCTTAATGTTCAGAAGAGGAACCTCTAACTTAAATACTTTTCAGTTTGCCGGTCAATAGCATCATTTCTGTCCACCGCCAGACAGAATCTTAACTCTGCAAATCAAACAATACGTCCAAACATTCGACCACTCCATTCATTCGTCCATGCATAGGATGGGCACACGCTCACAGAGTATAGGAATTGCAGAGTACAGGTGTGGGCTAAAAAAATAATAAACTATTTTTGAGTGGTAACCTGGAAATATTTTCATACTGGAAAATGTCAAAGATCCCAGGAAAGCAAAACTAAAAGACTTTGAATTTCCAAGTTGATTCCAAAAGTACTGATCTAAAGGCGTTCAAAACATTTAGCAAGATTGAAGGAGTTACATAGATCATTGAAAGTTACGCTACTTAATCTTGTGTGAAAAAGCGCAAAACGTTACTTTGTCTGTCCATTTATATCGCATTTTCTGACTAGGATTTTTATCAATAGAATAATCTTTGGAGTTTTGATTGTTAGTCATCTAATTAGGCATTCGGCTGCAAGTAGATTAAATCGGTGTCAGGTCCAAAGCATGCAACTGCTGTTTCGCCTGAAAAACTCCTGTGATGAATTTGCTCGACAGTATGAATGACCTCTCCAAGTTTCAGTAGTTGTAACTATTACAAGTCGACCATTTTTAAATTAAGGACTTGTTAAATGGTATCGCATTGTATGGACTTTTGCGTACAAAATATATTCTCGCGTTCAGTTAAAAAGGTGGGGGTAGAAAAATAAAACAGAGGAAAAAGCTTACACTGATCACCCTGTTAAAATGTGACCAAATTAATCGAGGACTAATCGGAGCACATTACGATAGCTTGCTCAGGATTTCGGGTTAACATGGCCACGGTTTGTCATAATGTGTGCCAACTATGAGACAGTGGAGTTCCTTTAGATATTGGTTCTAAAGACTGTGGATCGAAAAACGGATCATGTTGAAACATGAGAGCGGCACCCCGAAAGACTGTTGTGCAGAGGATGCGTGGGATGAGGAAGAATTGTGTGAGCAAATTTTTCACATGCTGATAAATGCTGATCACATCGACTGAGGGGCAAATCAGATAGTAATATAAGAGATATGGCTAATAATTCATAGCCCAGGCGAATAATTTTAAAGATTATTTGGGTAAACCTGACAAAATAACGGGGCAATATTAAAGAAAAATAGGAAAAATATTGCTATGCAAGTCAGTCAATAGCCCTTTGTTTCACCATGAAGTGTCAAAGCTTCCTGGTTGGAAATGACAAACGTCGAAGATTCTTTACACAGGTAGAAATAGGAGAAGTCCACCGCGGATTTCTACCAATAGTAACTCCTAGATATTTCGCAGAATCAATCCTGGTAAGTGTTTTCGATTTGATGAAAGACGTTTCGGATGGGTTGGCTGACCGATATAAAGAGAGAACAGGCATTCGAAACATTTAGATGTGTTCATATTTAAACCAGCTCTGCAGAGAGGTGGTGAACGGAGATAGACTGCTGAAAAACTTCGAAAATCATCGTTGTCCGAAAAGACTTGAAAGATGGCAACATCATCAGCATACCGAAATGGATGATATGGGGAGCTGGCGCCTATTCGCTGGTGTAAGCAGTGAAATAACAGCACCCTGAAGCATGTGTCAGTTGTTAAACAACGCTTTTAAAGTGTTACCGTCCATTCATATAAACTGGGTTCGGTTAGTAAATTAACCAGACAGCAATGCTAATAAAGGCATGAAACAACTAAATGTTTGCAGTTTATGAAGTAGAAAAGACCATAGGAACGAATCAAATGACAACGATTAGTCTAGAAAGGCGCAACGCACAAATTTCGTCGATGCGTACGATAACTTAAATATGCAGTGATTAAGGGAGGCAACTGCTTCCGAAATGGACCTTTTACATTTATGGGCATAATGAAAAGGGTCGTCAGCAGGGGACATAGAAGAACGTAGGCGCTTAAGTATAGCACGCCCCGTTAGCTTAAGAGCAGAAATTGTTAAGACGATGGAGCGAAAGCGCTTTGCCACAGCAGTAGGACTGTTTGATTTAGGAGTGGGAATAATGGTGTCGGGTCTCCAGCAGTCAAGGATTGAAGACGCGCTGAATGATGAGTTAATTAGAGAAGTGAATGCATCGGTCAGAGCCACAACACCATGCCTTAAAAGAGCTGAAGATAGACTGTCAGGACCAATCCTTATGGTAATTTTAGTGGTTCGGAGTAGGTCGAGCACCACTTCCCTAGAGAAGTGTGTAACTCCCATATCATTACTCTGTCCACATATGACGGTATTATAGGTGGAAGGATGGATGAAAGCATGACTGATGCTGTTGACAATCGCAGAATATCTGTCCAATTTCAATTTAAGCGAGTAACGGAAGAGTAAGTATAACGGAAACCTATTCGGTTTGACTATTTTGACGGTCAGACGCAGTCGTCTTGCTTAGGCAGTGAACAGATAGGTCATTCAGTATTATTATTTGTTTCTTTGAGTCAGCAATTTGCAGCCATCTAAAACTTATATAGAATGTTCGCTGCATCATGCCCACGGCACTGTAAACCGTTGAATACCGTACTTGACTCCTAGCCCTTCTGCGGTGTTCATATTCTCTTCGGACGGGGTGGACTTTTGTTGCTGTTGATTTCTGACAACGATACAACAGTTGTATGACTTTCGTATTGAGTTAAGAACATACAGATTAATGATGCACATTTTATATGCTAGTTCATGCAAATTATCCAAGACTTCCTTGTTTCCACTCGCCAAAATCTGGCAAGAATTTAGCTAGGACCGACGGTCAGCTCTATAGAGACCACGGTGCTTAATTAACTTTTCAAATCGCCGCATCCAAAAACTACACTTTTAGGTCGTTTTGCTTTCTTTGAGGTGGGTATCTTTGACCAGTTTTAAGCTTTCGAGTGGAGGACGTGACCAGGCATGGGATGGTTCCAGCTTGTAACAGATAGATGTAGGAGATGAGATGTGATTTGCTGTCATAGACCCAAAATCCGTGAAAATTTAGACTTGAGGCTAAAGCTTACGTCAGTCCGCATTAGTGAAGTCGGAAGAAAGTTACCCAAGTTGTTTTGAGTTCCACGGAAAAAATTAGGCACATGTAGTGTGACCCTCACACAGATCACGGGTATGTGACAATAATTCCGTCGAGTTTGTAGGTAATGTTTGAACTACCAAAATACTCGCCTATTCGCCGGGAGTTCATTTTCAGTAGCCCGTCAGAGGCAAGGTCACAGAGCAACTGCGCATCTTGAGGTCATATATTTATGATAATAGCTTCGTTTTAAAATACTACCACATTTATGACCTCTAAAAGGCATGTTACAGAATGTTTTGAAATCATTCGTCCAGTGAGAAAGTTATCTTGAGTGTATTGTCATGTTTAGCTTTTGTAATTGCCATAAATTACAAATGTTTTACAAATGGTGGTGATAATTTATCATAAAATTCATAGTGTTGTTCAGAATGTACCATACAAATAGGACAACAGTCGAGACGCACACAAAATTCGCTCGCAGTCGGTAGTTGGGAATCGGGAGAAGTCGAGTTGAAATTCACCAAATAAAACCATCGAAACGAAAGAAGAATCTTCTTTTCGCTTCTAAATCCACGTATATTTAGACGATAAGGTAGGCGTGCAAAAATCAGGCGTAGTACATTATTGCCGTCTGAGTTTGTTTTCGACATCGTTCAGAATTGATCTCAGAAAAACGAGAAATGCGTTTGAAAAATAAAACGTTTTTCTCTGTAAAATCAACTCCGGAGAGCACCAATAGCTGGTTGACATGCAGATCGTTCACTGAGTGCGAAAGAAGTTTCTGAAACTTACTCGTTTTCAACGGAACTCCGTGGGATGGACTTAGAATAAGGCAATAAAATCAGCGGAGAAAATTGCACTTTTCAGTCGCAAAATAATAATACTTTATCTTGCATTTTGGCATCCATGTGCACAGACAAATAAGGCACTCGTGTTCGATAATTCTACTATTTGAGGCAAGGCTTTGCACTGAGAGTTTTGTCATTCGAAAACTTGCTAACGTTTGTCGTTTAGCTGAGTTTTATACTTTCAAAGTTGACCTATTTTACACATTTCAGAATCCAGTTTGTTGTTTGGTCAGACAAATTCGCCGCAAAAACTTCGTCTGATCAATTTAATTTAATCAGGAAGATAAACTAATCAACTAGGATTCATTAATATTCCTCATTTATTTACATGAGATTTGCGACATAAATCTTCGTAGGGGTCAATATTTTAAGAAATCCATAGATCGTACCACGTTTTTTGGTACTTTCTCCCCACGTTCGTTCCAGCTACCTAGTCTGAGTTTCTGCTGTAGGTCGAAACGGATTACGCAGTCTGGTGGATGATGATTATTAATTTTTAGATTGTGGCAAAAGGATTACGGTTCACGGTTAATACATATCGGTTTTGACTAAAAACTAATGAAGACAATGCATTACCTTGTGCATTTCGAATACCGGTTACCAGCCAAAAGCAGGGATATTTTGGTTACCAATACACAAAAGTTACATTCACTGACTTTCCAAGCAAAAATTATCGGTTTATCTCGGGAATTTCCGGATTCCAACAGTGAGTTATTTTGCCTAGTTCAACTTCTTGCGCCTAAGTTTGCAAACAATCAGAAGCACTGATTTTACTCGCTTTTGATCCAAATTACCTAGAGAATTTGCTTTTAGAAGTACTTGATCTTCATCCACAGCCATCCTACCATGCAACTGGTGATGGTACAGGAACTTCTCAGATCGGGGCGGGACGCGGAACAAAGTTCCTTCACATGTCACTTGAATTGAACCAAGAAAAAACATCTGGGCCCCCGGTTAATGATGGTTTACAGGGAAAAAGTAAGTGCAACACTTTGCGGTGATTTACCCTATACACTTGCTGAAGGATGTAATGCGTGATTTTATACCACTTACATTGGATAAAAGAAATATCAACCTATTTGTCCATTAAAAGCCTTCTTATTACGATAACTGTTAGACAGCATGATTTTCAGTTATTTTTCCTCATCCTTAAAAATTGCCTTCCAGGGACATTTTTATTAAAATCGTATATATATATGCATGTATGTATACACACGAAAGTGTATATTTGTATGAACTTGTATAACAGTTCACCTTCAGTTTTTCCAAGTTACCGTCTAACCATCGTGCCTTTATTTTGGTTGGCACCTGACGGGACCGTCTACTCGAGAGAGAAATGAACAAGAATTAGTCAAAGATCACCCGAAAAATAATACTCCTTTTATTTGATATGTAATTTTGCGAGGGCAAAATCCATCCAGTCTGCTTCAATGAGTGATATCACCTGCTTTCTCCCAACGTCGCTTGGGAAGTTCTCATAAGTTGCTACCTGGGAGTATTAAGGGATCTACACGTGCCAGTCAAGTTGTTAGGATTCTCAGACATTTTCGCCGTGCCATTGACTAGACACTCGATCCATCGCCCGAACACTAATTACCTCGAATAACATCATGCAGCAAAGTAGGCTTTCTGTGAGCATGCTTAGTTTTTGGTCGAAATGGCACTCCGCATTCCGCTTTTGATTAGTAAGTTAATGTCTCCTCGGCGGCATAGATGACCCGAATTAGTGAAGGCTAGTCACGTTTTGCTATTTATGACCAATAGGTGAGATTTGGTAGCATGACAGCCAAAGGCAATCTAATTCACCCAACTATTGCCCTAGAAGAACACGATATGGCTCCCAAACAATCCAGTAATAAGGGATTCAAAATTCCAAGGTGCAAAATGTAACCCCGACGTATGTACACTGTCGACTAGATGACTGAGCAGAACTATTAAATTAATTGTGTCTTCATTCAGAACATAAGATTTCCTGCATATTCTAAATCAGGCAGTTTATTATCTAAGTAAATATCACTCAAGCGGACACGGCTCTTTGCATCATCATCTCCAGTGCCAACTTGAAAGATATGGTGAACAGTACAATCGTTAAACCGCCTCTGGTGATGAAATCAGGTGAACAATCGTCGTAAACACGAACTTTCCTTTGCGTGTTCACACACGTAGATTCTACAAGTAGAAAGAGTCTGTCTGGTGCATCTTTCAGTACGACACGTCGTCATGGGACCGCACGCTAGATTGGGTCGCATTTCTCTCTGAAATTTACAATAACAAACATTGCGTCTCGAGCTATTGCGCTTATGTTCATAGCATTGTTATAGATCAGTTGTTTGGAAACCTGCTCTATTAGCAAGCAAATACATTTTTCCGGTTCTTGGTGATGCCCGCGAAAGAAAGCCTACAAAACTGGTTCCGGCATGGTTTTCATGTGAGCACCTCTGGCCTTTTTTGTAAGCAGATGTAACCACTCAATCATACCAGTCCCTAGAAATCTCTTCTGTCCAAACTGGTCCAAGAAGTTTTGTCAACGGTGGATTTATTGCGTCTGCATCGTCTTTGAGAAAGAGCAACTACAGCATATCTGGTCAGGTTGCTCTATGTCACGTAAGAAAACTATTTCCTAATGATGACGGTTTTGGATGGGGATTGTAATCTACTTACACTGTTTCATTTGAAGGCGTAGGTTAGGGAACTGCTGTCGAACTGAACCGACTAAACTGGTCTCTCAAGTATTTTTCAAAGGCCACAGCCGACGCTCTTAAGTGTAAATCAGTAAGTCCACGGATCCATTGACTACCTAACATACAGTTGAATTTCGTGGTTTGTTATTCACAGCCAATCAGTAAAGGTTGTGATTATTGCTGAGAGCCTTACGTTTTTCTTCATTTCTTTACTTTCCTTGTGCACCAGCGCTCACGATGGTTTTTCAGTCTTCTGATCAAATGACTTATTTGCAGTTTGTAAGTTTCACTGAGTGGACATACCAGGGGACGAATTTTCTGGATCCCATTGCAGAAATTAAGGTCAAGAATATCCACAGCTTTCAGGGTCACATGAAGTTGAATCCATTGCAGTAGGTGTCTCTCAGTGCAAGGGTTTATTGACCTGCTCGCCGGATTAGTTCGGATACTAGGAATTTTACTTTGACGATAACCAAGTGGAAATGAGCGTAAAGCATGTCATCTAGCAAGGGTTGTGCAGGACGGGCGGTTCTTGTTGATACGAATAAAAACGATGGCAGATCCGCCTATGACCTGCCTGCATGAATGTGAACCACAATACTGGACAGCCCCGGACCGATGCACATCAATGGTGAATGATTGCACTGTCATAAGTTTGGCGCCCATGGTTTGGACGTGATGGAAGGAGTGAAATTTGCCGCTATCCCTTTCAGTGAAAACTTTTGTTAGCTAAAAATTTCCAATGGCCTCAACAAACATGGAAGAGACGGTAGACGTTGGCCCTGCAATTGCCTGGGACGGAAAATGGGTCTCCCATGTTTCATTCTGTTTCTGCTCAGTACCTAAATTGAGTAATGAAAGCATCAACAACGACCAAAACTCCCATTGAATATATACTTCTGATTATTCGAGATACGTCTCGCTAGAACTCGTATTTGACCTCAGGTGAGCTTCACTCAATAGACGCGTAAACAAGTGCAAAGAATAAGCAGGTATGCTTCAGAGTTGCCTGTTGTCAATGCACAGGAAAGCATCCAACCAAACCGCTGACAAGTGGCCTAACGGTATACACATGGCTTTCGTGCTTAAAGAGTTGCAGACCCCGATATTATCATGAGCCGTGGGAAATGAATCAATGGACATTAGAAGGGAGAAACTAGAGAATGAGTTTGTATTTGGGCCATAAAGAGCAATTGGGAAAACGATTGTTTTGGCTTGTTCCGAAGTCGCAGTACTGATCTATTTTAAATATTTCAGTAGTTCTAGCTGAAGCTCCAGTTTGTCCGATGTGGTTGAGTATGCGGACACCAAATTCAAATAAATGAGATGATCTTTTTGGCTTAAGTAACACGTCCAAAGCATTTCCTGTGTTTTACTAATCTACTGTCACATAGACTTATCTAGGCACAGCTCTTTTGGACACATCGTGTGGTCCCTAAATAGGAAGGACGAATGTCGATAAGTTTCTACATGAAAAGTAGGCTGGGGGCTTTTGGGTGAACGAAAATTCATGGCTGTCCCCACCGCAGAGACGCTTTCCTTTGAGAACCCAGATTGATGCCTTTAAGTCACTGATCAAACACACAAAGCAATAGGGCGTCAACCTTTGGCGGGAACCCCGAGCAATAAGCATAATCGATGCTATTTTGAAAGCAGGAATGAATTTTACACATACGTTTTGCCGAAGTCACCGAGTTAAAATAGCAAAAATTTTACCTGTATTCTCCTCATGGTCTTGGAGTTAGCCAGTCAATAAATAATAAGTGGTCGCGTTTCGCTCAAATTCCTGCATGAGACGTGAATCTCTGTGGGGACCACCTTGAAATATTTGCTAAATATATTTTCGTAATTGATTTTGCTAGACGGCTATTCATGCTCTTCGTAAAAATAGAAGTGTGAAGGTTTCCAACGGGCACACAGAAGGAAAGAATGCTGTTCCAAATGGAAACTCAACCCGAACAGGGCAAAAAAATGCTCAAATAAAGAACCCATGGAAATTTTCCTCAATAAATCAATTATTTTTGTCCTCATCCCATTACGCACTCGTCAGCCTGGGCGCTCGACCAGCAAAATGGATTTCAAAAGAAGTTGAAGTTTTGGGTAACATAAACAGACTTGCTTCTTTTATTTGCAGTTCCTGCTATATACCAACACGAGAAAACATTCTAATAGCGATTTTAAACTGAGCGCCTTAATAGCAGGTCGGAGAAAATTTATTTTGGTGCCAGAAAAGCCAAATAATTTTACCATGGTTTGCAAAGATGGCGTGTTTCAAACGCATTTCCTTTGTTGAAGTTCACTACAAATCTAAGATGTCTGTATAACAATATTTTCTGATGAGTCTCATGCACTATGAGTCGCCAAGTCAGATTAGGGAACTTTTTGTTCTGTGGTATTGCCCCGAACAAGTACAGTGTATACAAAGATGATTTGATCGGTGCTAACCATGGCGTCGATTGGAAAATCCCGCCTTTGTAAGTTTTGCTTTTCAACACAAAATGGGCATAACGTTAACGATGATAAGTGAAACTATTTGCTTGTACATTTGGAAATATCTTCCATCTCAAAGTATTTCCAAAAGCTGTTCACTAATTTCTTACTGAAATACGGTTATCATCTCATTCCGTAAGTATTCGACATGATGACAGATCAGCTTTTAACTAACCTCGAGAAGCTTTAAACGTTTGCAAAACGACCAAATCCAGTCGTTTATTCCTTCACCGAATGGGTGTTTGGTGATTTTTATAAACTGAAATAGGATGTTGCGTGTGTCCACAATCATCCGATGGCATGAGGAATTGATTTTGTCGATTCACTGCGTCACCTATGCCATTCGAAGTCCACGACTGGGCAGACGGTGCATAAAGCCGACATTTGGATGTATAGAACGCGTTGGTTTATCTGGCCAGCCCAAGAAACAGGCATAATGAATTAAAGCATTCTCACTATTTTTCCCACCAGGTACCATGGCGGCATAAGTTAACATACACAAGTTTACATATATGATTATATTTTGTACGAACTGTAACAGTGGCCGTATTCTTTTACTTACATTTCTTTATTATATATCTTGTAAACACGCGTTATCATCTAAACCAAACATTGGGACACTTTCTACGCGGATCAGTTGGAACGTTATCTACGCATTTGACATTCTAGGATGCTTAATTCAGAATTGACTTCTGATGGGACCAAGGCAAATAGAGAAACAAAATTATGGACCTGAGTCGTCTTGGTTTATTGTTTCGTATAATCCGAAAAAAACACCAAGGCCAATCTCATTCCGTGTAGAAAGTTGCTGAATCAGTAGTTTCATTCAGGTAAGAATTACGAATCAAGACTTGGTCTGCCAGATTGGTTTTACGGAATATTTGCTCATACCACGAGTAGCAAAGGGCAGACTGAGAGCGAACGTTTACGCAGCCGAATTCCCATTGAGTAGTGCATCCTTATGGTCAAAATAAACCGTTGCACTCGAAAATCATGTCGTTCGTAATTCTTGTAACTTATCCTAGTATTTTGTGAACTGAGTGTCACCTACTGTTCATCCACTTCATTTTCTGCTTCATAGTTCAATTTTCATCTTAGATCAGAATATCACCGTTTAGTCGCGTTTGCATTTGTGTGCGAGTCGCAAAGTGCGAACCACAACTGAGTCATTCGAATTCATTATCGCACAATTAACAGTCACGTTGTAACTACATTTTTGTAAATTCCTTTATGTTTCCATCAATCAGGAGGAGCCTCGGTTGAGCTGAAAGCCATCTCGGATAATGGGAGCAATGGGTACGTTTCCGCGCAAGCAAAGGTCACACAGATACCCCACTGAAATTTCCTCAAGTCTTAAGAAAAACGACCTCGTTGTGTATAGCAACTGCATTAGAGTCGAAACTAATGTTATTTATTGCCAATAAATGGATTTAATTTGTTATCCAGGACTGGCAATGTAAAAAACTTGGTCAACAAAATTTTCATTATGAGTACATATGTCAGTGAGAAATTTGCATTAGATTACTGAAATTGTTAACTGGCCGTTAATGGAGGATGAAACATGCATCAAGACGAACCATCCTGTCCGTAAGGGTGTTAATTTCTGTTCCAGAAGTGCCATTGCGACAGAACCGTGCATACGAAAATTGCAGAACATATTCCAGTCCTTGTATTGGTTTTGATTTATTCTTTTGGTCAACTCTTACTTTCTGTAAAAAAATAGCGGCACCTCGAAAATCAAGTGGCCGCATGCGATTTTAATATATTTTAAATGTATGGAGTAATAAATGTCAAACAAACGTTGTCCCCTTTTGGGACAATCTGTTTTTCTTTCCAAACTTCTAGGAGCCATTTTGGGAACATGGTCGACACGTATTGACAAATGAATTGTTTTGTTTTTGACGCGAAGTCAGTGAACACATAGCACAATACCACAATTTGCCTGACTAACGGTCGGAGTGCCTGATTAATTGTTTGGTTAATGAAATGTGAGTCGGAAGACAAAACAGGCAAAGAAAGCTCCCAAAGCTCTGAAATTGCAACAGTTTCACTCGAAATGACAAACAAATTCCAAGACACGTCTCGGAGGGAGCAAATTCAAAGCTACAGAAAACGTACTAGCTATTTCAGTTTTTTTCGGCTGTCGGCGGTTCAACCGTCGTCGATCAGTGCAGGATAATAGAAACGTTTTTGTCGGCCTTTAAGCGTCTAAGTTGATAAAAAAATCTATTGACCACAGAGGACACCTGGCTGAGGATTTCTCGTCAACTGTCTGCAGGTTTTCAAAAATATTTAATATGTTCAAAAAGATTACATATATATGTATATATTTATGTATATATATATACATGGTGAATCTGTAAGCAGACCATGACATCAGACGATAAGAATCAAAATTATTTGATGAATGTTGGAGGAAGCAGGAAAATCATTTTGCCGTTTTTACCAGCCCATCGTGGACTTTTGATAATTAAGCAAAATGTGTCGCATACACGGAAAACTCAGAGATGAAAAACGAGGCAGGCTCGTCTTTCCAATCAATCTCACCCAACCTCCCATAACTTTTCCAAACTTCTGCACTTGTCGATTTCATTTTCTTAGTTGGCCTGCGCGCGCGAGAGAGAGAGAGATAGAACAAGAAATAATGAACCAATTATCGCTAATCGCAACAGCGATTTAACTATTTCCCATTATTCGTGAATAGAGTCAACCGGATAATTGAGTATGAATACGATCAAAAAGTACTCATCTCGTTTAACGAAGTGTCGATTTTTCTCTTCTATGTATGTCTTTTTCCAAAACCGTTGTTTATTTACTTCACATTTACAGTTTTACCCAATAACTTGAAGTCCGAGGGATATAGGAGAATGACCAACTGTTTCAGGCATCTGATAATATCGAAATTGCAATGATTACACCAACCTCTTTAGGGTGCCGCCTAAGTTAAATACATGTTTGCATTTTCTGTAGTTATTATTTTGGCCTCCGGGACTTTATTGTCTTCTGTTTACTTTTTTAAATTAAACATCCCAACATTTGATATTTGCGCAAATTTGACAAAGCATTTCCATCCGGGAATCTCAAATTACCCATGTCCAAATAAACGGCACTTTTCCACCAATGAAAGACAATCAAATTTCCTGCCCTCGACTACGTCCCTGTTTGTGCAGTGACGGGCAGCGTAGGTAGGTCTGTGTATGAATAATAAGCATGCACATCATATACTTTGTTGGTGCGTTTGTACTAGTCACGAGTTGCTGTTCTTACCGGGTGCAGCATGACTTGTGCATAAATATTTATTTCAAAATATTTGAAATCGCTTCCGAATAAAGACATGATCAATGGTGTAGATACCTTGGAGATAACTTTAACATAAGGGGCCATCGTGGCACAAGTATGACCTCCAATTCAACTAAAACGTAGGAGCTGGTGTAAATATTTTACCTGTTAGGTGTGTGTTCTGTGCTACCTAATGTATATTTGAATACAAGTGCATAGGACCGAAACTTGTACGCACTCCCAATTAATAAGTGGCTTTTACGTCTCTTACGTCATCCAGGTTGCATTTTCTTTTGACGAACTGTACTTCAAAAGCAAATGGGCTTAGAGGACTATGCTATCAAAGGATATAATTTGGGCACGTCCAGAATGGTCCTGACTAAAACTTGTAAATTTCCGCCAGAAATATTAATTTTATATCAATAACTGGATATTTGGACTTCATTATCTTCCTCTTTCTGATCACGATGATAACAACAATTGTTATGGCAATCACAGAGCTCGATTCGGGAAGTGAGCTCAATTTTGGTGGTTTGTAGTCAACGACATACTTATGGTATAAATGTAACCGCATACTATTAATTCAAAAATAGCAAAGAGAGGGAAAACTAACGGTGACAGCAGCCTGTAGTTGATGACCACAAATCGGACGAACGAATTGTGCATCAATTTCAATCTGAGTTTTGTTAGCTCCGAAGCTGGGAGGTCGGTTGAGAAAGCTATAGAGCAGGCGACTGCGTAAGTGAAGCAAAAGTTAGACTGCGCGTTCATCCGGTTTTGGGGCCATTCCCAAATCATGCTGTTTATCTTTGAGTATCATGTTCAAACTCGTCTTTTCCATATCTGTTCAGTCTTCCAAAGTTTATGCAATATGTTCCCGCGATGTTTTGGTTTGAAGACGCGCCATTTCGAACGAGGTTGTGAACCAACTGGTGTGCATACAAATATCTATTTTCTGTAATTCTATGGTGACAGAAGTACTTTGCAAGTCACTCCAGCTTTGCGAAATGCGTTTTAACTTTCAATTTGTTTTCGATTATCCGAATTTGTCCAAAATGGTAGGGCCAGCATTGAAGTACCAAAAATGCAGAAGAAGTTCGCCGACGGCGAGAAAGGGAACCAGTCCTGTGAGTCGCAACCCATCAAGGTCGGTCAAATTCGTCCCATTTCTGCTTCCTCAGTAAGAGCAGGAGGACTCATCTATGGTAGACCGTTGTGGACCCAACAAGTACTCACCAGGCCGGTTGAAGTCCCACACACGTTCGAACTACACCGGAGTGCAAAACCGACCGTGTGTCAACACTGTCGCAGGTTATTGCATGGCTTATTTCGTCAAGGCCTTCAGTGCAAAGGTTAGTTCGTGGCACTGCCCGTAGCCTGCTAAATGTATAATATCTGGCCGGCGGTGGCCACGCGGATAAGATCGCGGCTTCTGGGAGTGAAAGTCGGGGGTTGGAATCCTCCTGCCGCCGGTCAACTTCCTCAATTGGCAGCCTTCTGCTGGCCGCGGCCCCTTTCCTGAAAAATGATGCATACTGTTAATTCTTTTATAAAGAAAGTAAAAGAGCAATGAAAAAAGGTTCAATACACTTTTTCTGTTGTCCCGTTCGTCAAAGCGGCAGGGAAGATAGATGCCATGAAGAGTGAATCAATTGCATCATTCTTGTAACTCGCATACCTTAAACAAGCTGGTGTTTATAGGAACATTTTAGTAAAAATATTCTGAAAAATTGTATATTAGAAGACGTAAAAGTGCAAAAAATTCTAACCACGAAATTTGGGTCAACACTATGGGAAACAAGTCGGTTGTGCCAGCATCTTTAGGGCGTATAAAGCAGATTACATAACTTTTTGTTTCCAATCACGCTTACTTAACGCGGCTCGAAAGGCAACAACGGGCCCAGTCTGTGTTTAATCTTGATTATGGGCTTTGTGTCTGAGGATAATGGATTCTAGTTCCCATGGAGAACGCTAACACTTTGGGTCATCATTTTAACTAGTCAGCGCGGACTGAGTTCCAATATCCACTATGTAAACGGATGAGAAATCGACAACTTTGTTGAATCTGTGTGGAACACTTGACTATAAGGAGGCACGTCGATGAAGCCTGAAACCGAGTAGAACCTACATGCAAAATGTAAATGTTTGCCAGTGATTTTGACAAAATACTAATGGGTGAATGCGCCGGAAATTTCCTGGATCTATGTCAACTGAAAATCCGTTCACACAAACGGATATTTTACCTGATAACAAAAATGCTATAAAATGGTTGTTTGTTCAAAAACACCTGCTGCAATCTATCCGATTTCTGATCAGCAGTAGGTGCCCGTTTGTTTGGCAAAATGTATTCAACCGATACCATGTACTCCATTGTTTACTCCAAACTAGATTATATGAGCTCCTCGTGTTCAAAGAAAAATTGTTCAGTCTCCAATAGCTTTTATGTTATTTTCAAACTAGAGCTTCTGGTTAAAGAAGTTCAAGTAGAACTTTAAATTTCATTTGGTGACAGATGTTCCAATCAGAACAAACTTGCCAGAATCAAGTTCTACAGATTTGTCAATCAATTCAACGGCCCCAGTGGTCTCGACAGTTTCACCTCGTCAGTTTGTCGAAAACAAATCGGTTTTGTCTGCTTAGTTAGCACATTACCCGGTTTTGCGAGCAGCGTCATTTGTTCCTCTGTTCTGTCTGTGTAAATTTTTACTGCTGTTGTTCTTTAAGTAAACGCGTTCCGTCGTAAGTAGAGAAATGTTTGTGCTTATCGTAAGCATAGTCAAAACGGTTGTATTCGAAATGCTTTCGTGTATTTCCGACAGCACAACAAGTTGAAGCGTTATGAATATGCATTCTCAATGATATCTTCAAATCGGAGTGAAACATCCCATGAATTTCAGATACCAGAGTTTCTCCCATCGGCGAATAAGAGACAGTTTCAAACGGAGTCATTTAATGAGCACTACCAGTATTCCATTGCGGTCAAACGATGCTAGAATAATTTTCGGTTATATTCAGTTTATCCTCCTGTGACCAGACGTAAAGGCTTATTTTCTGGTTCTTAGTAAGGTTTGCTTGATCCTTTCCGAACTTTGGTCCGCTTCCCATGTTGGATTCAACCGTTCAACTTTGCATTCCGTCAGAAAACATCATCACCACTTGAATCCCGCGGCAAGCCAAATATGAGAGTTATTTAACAAACACTTATGTTGAATAGTATTGACAGAGGACTCCGCAGATTCCATAGCAAGACTAGGGCATATTTTGCATGTACCTATTCAATAGTCCGTCGGTTATTACACCGCGTCACGAGACCATCACGAGGACTGACAACTCAATTACTGAATGATAGGTGGACAGATATTCTTCAACTCATCGTTTTTTTACTTTCGAATTAGCTGCATCTAAGGTTATTATAAGCCTAATCCCAGTCTAATGCAATGAATTTTAAGTTTTGCTGTAGGTATTACTTCAAAAACTTATGGTGAAAGTCCTTCGGAAACGAAATGAATACCGATAATCCGCGATGATTTTTTTCTCTGCATTTTGCAAGTACCATCATATGTTTGCACATAAACATGAAAATACAACGCGTTGTAATTGTTGTCAATCCTCACGCGACTGCCCATTGAGGTGTGATGAAGATAGTTCTACTCATCCATTTGCAGATTGCAAACTTTGGGTGCACAAAAAATGCGCGACCTTGGTTCCAAAGAATTGTGAAGGCGAACAACCACCGATCGATGATATTGGACAAAGCAAAGGTGAGCAAGTTGGTGGCTAGATGATGACGGGTTAAATGGTAAAGTTTTCCTCCGAGAGGTCATTTTGTGAACCACGGTTGTACTTAGCTGAAAATAAAACACAATTTACTGGTCTGAAATGGAAGTTGAGCAAGTAAAATGCCTTGTCAAAGTAATTACCGTCTGAACCAATATCCTAAAAGACACTCATGTCAAAGGAGAGTGCTAACGTGCTCAAAACAAAGGAAATACCAAACAAAAGAGAATGATCCACGTCAAAAGAAAAAAAATTGCCTCAATTTGTCTGTTCAAGTCCACGATATTTGGCAATTAATTTTCTGACAAGCGAAAAAGAGTAATGAAGTCTAAAGTACAGTTGGTATCGTGGGATATCTGAAATCCCGTCTATATGTCGGAATTGTATTACCTAAGCAACTTGTTAATTCTAGCCCAGTAAGAATAAATTTATTAGTTGAATACCATATTTTGATATCCGTTCCTGGAAAAACCCTTTGTCGAATTTTTGTGTCAGACTGATAATAGAAAAAACCAATGCTTCATATTCGGGTCATGTTTTGCCCAAAGTTGTGTACAAACTTCTCTACTACGTCCGTTGAATTTTAATAATTCGACTTAAATAAATTCACCTGACTTGTGTTCGTGGACTGTGAGCTAAACTGTGAGCTGAGCAAATTTTCCAAAGCAAACGCCGAACCAAATCATAGAGTTAACACGTACAAATCTATAGGATTAGTGTTCATTCGGGCGACAAATGTCATGACGGAACGTTTCACATGAAATCTAATGGGAAACTATCAAATTTCCACATAAGATATCACATGCCGACCAACCTTTGCTTCTGTTACCAAGAAACAATTGACTGACTGTTCGATCTGAAATACTGTTTGTGCTTGTTTGCCAGAACGAGATTCAGTCATTGTTTGAAAGCCAAGAAAATGAATGTGATTTGTTTCACAGGAACGGCCGCACACAATAAAGACGGTTGCTTATCGCGCCAATTGATCAGTGTTTATCCTCGGTTTCGTGAATCGTTCAAGGGTACTGGGATTTGCCTTTGCACGTTTTCTTTCGGGGGTCATCATTTCTGATACAATTTGTTTACAGTGAACTTTTCCATCCGTATGATGCTAGACTTGAACACGTATTGTTAGGACAGTAAGAGATTCAATATTTTCGCAAAATAGTAATGCATAGCTTTGATTGACGAAATTTCACGTGAAAGTAGCAAGGTGATCGTAAGGCTTAGGTTTGGTAATAAACAGAATAGATGAGCACTTAAGTAGGTATTAAATCAGATGCTACATGATCTGTCAGTCAGCCCAAGGAAAGGTAACATCCTGAAGTAACGTAATAACGTCAGATAACAATGTCGCATAACCGGTCTAATCTTTCAACGGGGATGCCTGACAGTACACAACGTTAAGGACAGAACACGTGGACAGAAGCAATTACGAATCTGAATCATTTTTAAAAGCAGGACACGAACGAATAACAAAAATGCTGGAGCCATACTTTGGAAGGAAAAGTAAAGCCTACCACTGTCGAAATGCTGCAATCAGTATATTCTTTCAAAAGCCTCATGCCTTGCTTTTTCAAGTGCTCTCGGAGTGATTTTAGTTCTTGCGCTTCGGTAAAAACGATAACCACGAATGTAAAAGTAGATTTTCTTCCGAGAAGGTTGCTATTCAGACTGCGCACCGAATATATCCTAGTGAATCAACTGTCACTTTTGAGGAGCTTTGGTGAAACTCAAAGCCCGCTTTATTTCGGTGGTCCAGACTATCTAAAGTTGACGTTGTTTGAAACCCGCGCTCACACCAAAGATCTTAGTACGAAACAGTACAAGACGTAATGTTTATATTGAATACTAGGGCAATATTACAACAAGAGAAGAACCACAAATACTCGATCATCTTTATCGTGGGAAATTTAGATCGTTCGTCTAAAGAATACTACTCCACATTTTACCCAAGGAAAATAGTTTTCAGTTTCATTTTAAAAATTCTTTGATTCAATGCAATAATTCATCGGGATTGATTTTACAGGACATCTTTTAATATCGCTGTAATATATGCACTCGACAGTTGTAAATCGCACATTAAAAAAACTAGATCCAAACCATAACGTGTCAAATTTGATGAAACCATTCACAGTCGACATTCAAACAGAATATTTTGGCGTCAGATTTTTGTCACAGATAACAAAAATTCTAGAGTTCACACTATTCGGGAATACTTTTGAATTTCTATATCAAACACTATGCGGAATGACGAGGTATTTCAATCTGTTACTAAATGTGAGGCTATACTGATATACAATTATGCGAATTTTAAGCGGGGAACATAAAAGACGATTCAAAAACAGTGAAACATCTCGAACACTACTTGTTATGAAGTGACGGCTTTTTTCAGCAAACATCTGCTCGGTAATTTTCGAATTTCTTTCGCTACCGAATCGCGTGTTTTTTCGACGATTGTATGTAATTTCGCATTTGATTTTCGAACTAAATCCAGACTGGGTAAAAAATGCAGTTCGAAGAAAATTTGCGAACAACCTAATGATGTACACGTGACAAACCGTCTGAAGCACGTTTCACAGAGTGTATGGGCCATATATATATATATATATATATATATATATATTCATCATGGTGTTTTCACAGATTGCCTGATTACGGTTTCATCAGAACTGATTAAGATTGGCACATGATGCGCATTTTCGCAAATCTTCGCCAGTTGACACAAAGTTTCAAGGAAATATTTAATAGAATCGAATCCAACAATTCGTTGAGCAGTTAGCCATCGATAGCCAATATTAACTCAGCAGATGATAGGCGGACGTTGTATTTGACTAAAGTCACAAATCGAGACATTTGCATTCAGAACTTTGGCCAGTGACCAATGAAAATCAATCAAAGCAAGTGACAGATCAGGAGTACCATTCAAAGAGATTGATATGCATATATGTACACGTTTTGTTTATTACAAAAAAGGCGGATTCTGATCCACACTACTGACTACGTTTTTATGAGCCGCCAACTTTGTCAGTTTTGGTTATTTTAGCACCCGTTACACCAACTGTGAACGATTATATTCTGAAAGTAGTTTTTCGCTCAGCTCTTGAAACATTTTGACCTTGTGACTCAGACTATTTGTAGTAAACAAGGCTACGCTAGACAACAATTGGGTCCATAAAATAAAACTGACAGATTCAACTGAACGCCGGTCCATCTCACATCACGTCAGCAGCGCTTGTTGGTTCGGGTAAATCACGATGCGGACAGATTCCCCTTTTCCATCCATTTATATTCTATTCTAACAGTATAAGTCGAAAAATTCACATTTATCTTGGGTTTCGTCAATTTGACACCATTTTGGAGATCTCCAAAACACATAGCCTGTTTAAACATATCTTCATACTAAACAAATTTACCAAGTTGCTAAGTGGTTCTGCACCGGATCGGATGTCTTGATAGCAGCCAAACAACTTTTAGCTGAATCTCCGGAAGCGAAACCGGCTTCAGGTTGTTGGGTCGATTGTAAGAGGTTTTCAGAAATCATATTTGGACAGTAACGGTGCTCATCGCACTTTGCCGAATTCATTCCTCTGTATTTTACCCATGGTGCTTAAGAAACTTGTTTACTCAATGCATCAGAGGATGACTTTTTGATAACAATTCACCTGACGTCCAGATTAGCATAGAGTTAAGACCGCTTGCTTGTTCACGTTGACTAAATTCATATTTCAGCCATATCATTCAGACTTATCAAATCGAAGAGCTGATAATATCGCCGAACATTAACAGGATATTAATCGAACGATCTAATGGTTACAGCAAACAATCACTCCGAATGTTCAAAAACGAGAGTCGTATAACTGAAAGCATCCAGGCCTTGGGGAGGCTGAAAAGATGAACCGCCATGTCGACAAAGTGAACGATTTGCGGACATCAAAACGTTGACTTGAGGGAATCCGTTTGGTTCAGTGGCTGCAAAATAGATGTTCAAGAAAGTTTCGCGGTGTCCTCTATGATTTAGTCTACAAAACCTCTACAAATGATGCAACATTAGCTCACACATTTTAGGTGACGCCTAGCATCTCAATGTCCCGTGGTGTTATCTAAGCCGAATTCTCACCATTTAACTCGTCCGAATTGAGTTCAAGTTGCGTGAACTTATACAGACTTGCAGAATTGATTTGCCTGCTTGATAAAAATCAATCAATCAACCTCTGTCGACAACTTGTGTGTTTTTATGCTACAGCCCGGATCGGGGATGTGTATCCTACATCATCCATAGTGAGTTGTTTGCTCTAGGGCATCCCGTGGGCACTGCAGACTTAATCGAAAAATGAAACAAAAAAGCAACGGCAACATGAATTCCATTCATGCTAATTCAAATCAATGGGTGAAATGAAGTACAGGCGGATGGCAACCGACTGAAAGCATGGCCGAGTTTTTGAATTCTTAGGCACATTGATTACTTTGTAAAATCATCCAGCATGATGTCCTGGGCGGCATATCATTCGGGATAAGTCATGCGTACCTCTAGATTTCCAGACAGAGTCATACTGAATCAGAACATGTTTTATAACTTTCAAACGCCTTCCGACAAATGTTTCGACGAACACTTAATTTCTAGTTTTCTGTCGCAAACAATGAATGTTCTTCGCGAATCGAGTGGGTGAAATGCCCTAGTAAACTCAAAGATACAACTTAACCATAACATTCAACATGTTAATTTACTATCCAAGAATATATGAACACGTAAGCAATGCCTTAAAAACCCAATGACAATGAGCCGGAATATACTGAATCTAGTCGATGTGACCTTAAAATTTATGCAAACATGTTTTTAAATTTCTGATTGTTGCAAAATGCACAGATGGTTCACTACGAGCAACTGGCCAGTCGGACCACTTGGGAACAGGAAAGCTCAAGAAAAAATTATTTCTCCGTGGCCAAACGGTGGGTATTATCAACACGGCCGAGTCACCGCACGGATCTCTAACACAAAGCCGTGGCTTGGGGCGCCTTGTTCGTCAGTTAACTCAAGAAGAGAACGAAGACCGGGCAGATACGAGACCTATTCCGCACTTGCCGCAAAAAAAGGACACCAATGTGATACAAGAACCACACGCTGAAGCGAACAAGATTGGTAATTTTCAGTTTAATTTTTTTTATTGAAGACAGCATACCGTCGTATTAAAAGTAATCCCTGACGTGTTCGGGCTTACTGTATTGGGCGTATTTTCTTCTGTCCATTTGCTTCAACAAGCACATTTAACTGTTCAGGATGCCCAGAGATTTGCAGGGAACCCAAGTGTGCAAGCAGTTTTTTGATTTGACTGTTTAGTTAGCTGATTCCATGTGCTTCCCTTGAGTATTTCGTCTGGCAAATATAGCCACGCACATCGTGCTAGCTGTTTTGACTCGGTTTCGTGCCACACCAATTGAAATCTAATGGCCGACTGATTGGCTATTCCGTTTCTTGTTACCGTCGGTTCATTTACTAACCTTGAGTCTAAGTAAACAATAGGCTGGCTTTGTATGACTCACGATGGTCTTTTCCAAGTCTCTCAACGTTTTGTATGCACCCCGACACATACCATGATAGTCATATTTTTTCGATCGTCTGAAATACATAGTCTGTGATGCTTTTCTTCCTGAAAACATTAGGGCATTCTAATGTGTAGGGAATTCCAGCAAAGGATAGAATTCTCCAAAAATGTGTTCCAGGTAAAACCGAAGGACTGGCACAAGAGCATTCATGGTGAGCATCAATCTTGCCAAAGTATTCCTGTTTTGATCCAAGCAAACGTATGAACTTCCCCGCATGTGATGTGCTGAGAATGAGCTAAGCAACTTACCAGAAGATTCACAAGCAGATTGCTTCGTTTCCGATTTTGATGCGATGATGTTTTACCTCCACAGGCACGAATCGTTTGAGGCGTAACTGTAAAAGTGTCCGGAAGTTTATCGCATAATTGCGTCACTCAACGGTTTGTAAAATCCATTCTTACCTGAACAAACGACCAATTTCACAAATGTTCACGATCTAGATAGACAAAAAGGACAAGCCTCACCGATACCTGTGATTAAACTGGAAAAAACCCATTTACTGAGCAAAGCTGTCATTAAATAGAAAGAGAATTTTCCAGTGCATGCAAAAGGCAGTTGACGGGAACAAATTCTTCATTTCACATCTCCCACTAGAGATTTACGCAAATTCAAATAAAATATTCACATCTGTGGCCAAAGCCAGGGTGGCAAAAACCTGTGACCACAATTTATGCATAATGAATTTGCCAGTGGGATATTTGCTAGATCAGCCTACGCAAACACAGTGACTTTCTTCTTCGAGTGTGGTTAACTCCCGTTCGCCTGGACAGCCTGGCCAAAGGGGGGAAATCAAATTTCCGGTAGGTGCTTATTTAAATAAATTACTTTTGAGAATATTTGGCATAGACGAGCTTAAAATCATCGGGTTAGTTAAGTTTTGCAGCTTGATATTGTTTTAACAGATTGACGATCGGTGCGTGGATTCAAAGAATGTCATCCGTTCACAATCATCATTCACATTTGCACACAGATGGGACGTATCGCTTGATGTTGACTGCAATAAAAACCTGTCAGTAATTTCCAGTCGTATGATTTGTATTCCAGATAAGAAGCCCAGATGAAAAGGAAGCAATAAATGCCAAAATGATCAGGAATAGCTGGCCGAAAGCAGTGACCTGGCATAGAAATACCTCGAGTGGAATGAGTTTGATTCGATTAAATTCCCTTTGTCTTATGAAACCGACAAATATGAAATCGTCAGAAGCCTCTGAGATCCGTGTGTTTGGTTGACGTGCCTAATTTCGATGAGAACTCGTTTTCAAACCCTACTATCTCTATCACAGTTCGTTTGGAAAAAGGAGAATATATAAATGTACGGCATGTTAGATCGTAAAGGGAAGTCTGCACCCTTCAGCTTCATTGGTCTTGGATGATATAATTGACTAATGAACGGAGGCATGCAAAACCTACTGGTTTGGTGCAATTTTCCCCGGGAACAATAACTCAGCGTGTTGTTTGTGCACATGGCCACGAAGGTACGTCGGATGTATTGGTGGTCACCTGAAGCGTGACCGGAATAGTTAAGACTGAGTAGTAATTGGACGTGCACAGGATTACTGGCCAGGTTCTAAAATTTTGACTATGTTTATATTGATAATAACGGAAAAGTGGAAGATTATTCAAAAATAACCATTTTCGTTCGAACGTTTTACCAAACGGTGTGAGCCGTGGGTGGCTGATGAATGAGGTGCACCGTCTGTGTGATTCCCTAAATTATACCAAACTTTTTTCATTTTACCAGTCATTCGTAGCGTACGTCCAAGTCGTTTCAGTTTGACCTTGATAAATATGCATTGCAGATTTGTTATGAAGAACTTGGTCTTAGGCTTTTAAATCTCTGGTGTTTCTACACCTGACTGAGCATCCAGTAGCTCTGGTTGGTTTGTGAATATTGCTGTAAACCTCTGTGAAATTCCATGCACATTTGTATAGGTATATCTATATACCTGCAGTACTTTAGATAGAATCATCCGTGACAGAATAATATAGGAGAAATCAAACGAAGTTGGGGATGAAAGCCTAGAAACGGCTGCACTTTTGAAAGTGGAGTTCGTTTGATGTAACGGATTTCTATTGCTGTGGAAAGACAGTTTCGAACAAATTCTGTGTAACTCTGATTAAGACAAAATATCCCTGGACATTCATTATGATTCGAATAAAAATTCTACTGCTGAATCTAATGTGTTTCAACAGAGGCATTGGTTGAGTAGGTGATCACTGTTCATACGAAACAGAATGGCGCCAATAACACCTAAATTCCTCATGCGTTTCTGGGAAAATTTAGTTCTGGAAGCTATGTACAACATAAGAACCGTTATAAATTCTTTGCCAGGTTGAGCCAACCGAAATTTTAAGGCAGACAAAACCTGAAATAACGTGAAGAAGAGAAAACTTGTTTTGGGATTGAAGAGGGAAATAATAAGATATTGTTGTGAAAATGGAACGTTTAGACTCTATCAATATATCTGAAGGTCATCTTGTCACACCATACGCGTTCGGCTATAAGCTCTCCTAAAAGCCAGCGGTCCGCCTATTTGCTTTTAATTCCGAATTTTTCTCAGAAGAAATATTCGATTTATTCCGTGCAGTTTCTTTATTCTGCAACCTAACAAACAAAGTGATTTACATTACCCAAAGACAGTACCAAAAAGGTGCCTTAATCAGTATCATAGCCGATATGTTAGAATGTTGGCTTATTTCAATGGATCTCTCGAACCCACTAATAACTTCCTAAAATAGAGATATTGTGTTATACGTCTGTTTCATCAGTTTTAGTCCGTATTAGTGGCATACGTGTGAATTTGAGAGACAGCTAATCGTCTCATATTGACTTCCAAAACAACTGCTACTTGATTACAAGATATGTGGTGAGCACAAATCTCCTTTGGCTACTGTTGTTAGTGTAAGGAATTCGGTTTTCAGTGCAATTTGTCTACGACGACAGGCCGATCAAATGGATGGCTTTAGGTCCAGATAAGAGCGATCAAATCGGTCGGAACAGTAAAGCTGGTTGGATTAAAAAAATTTAATCAGTTCATATGGGGCGGCATTTGAAGCTCTGATAGTCGTGGATGGTTTGAGACCAATTTTGTTAGGAGTCAGATAGTTATGAAGTTTAACGGATGTGTTGATGAGTAGAAAGTGTTAAATTGTCATGAATGGATTCAGGCAAGCAGCCGAACCCGTTTTTTTACGTTTACTGCGCTGAAATGCTGCAGAAGTGACACAGCTTAGGAAGACAGTTAACAGTGATTTGTCACTTGTCTCGTTACAGTCAGCTTCGGTTTTCTCGACTGGAACTCACCACAATGATCTTCGTGACACCAAGCAGTTGGAATTAACAGTACTGAACATAGCATGCAATCCAGTAAGTGCACATATATACAGCGTATGCTTGCTGAGGGATCGTAATTGGAAGAGGTGTAAGGTTAACAGTGACAGTTTAATGTTCTGTCATGGTAAAACGTTGTTTCCACGTCCCGCTGCATTATACTCAATCCGTAAATTCAGTTATATGTGAGAAGCTTGCCATCTTACCACTAACTTTCCCAGGATAAGAACATCTTTTCGACAATAAGAAAAATACTTTGTCAAATTTGGAAACCTTAAAGCTAATGGTAAGACTATACGTGATTGACGAACTAATACTTTTGATCGTCTAATTACAGTGCATCACAATGCTGATGCTTTGTGATCGCGGGAAGGAAAACAAAATTCTGCCCTCTTTTTCGCCCTTCCAGAACTAGGCGATCGATTTTGTCTGATTGCTGCTGTCCACAGTTTTCACTGACTCTAGTGAGAAACCCAAAATCGAAGAGGCGTGAACATTCGTCATTAGTCAGAATCATATGGTTTATATTTCCTTTCCATGATCAGCACTCCGGTCGATTTCATTGCTGGCTAATCTGGCCCATCGTTGATAACAGATTTTCTCATGCCGCGTTTTGCTAAGCTGTTCGATTACTGCAATCAGTGCGATGTCAGTCCAACTACATTGAGCTTTTCATCAGGGTCAACAAGCACGATAGTTACAATCCCATGAAAGCCGTAATAGATAAAAATCCGGTGCACATCCCTTACTGGTTTAGGGAATACATAAAAGGTAAGGCATCTTATTTCTTTGGGATGTCATCTTTCGCTAGTAGATTGTTATGTTCTTTCACACACCGACAAGAAGCGTTTGCTTTAGGCAGAGTGTGTGCTTGACTCTGCGTCTTATTATTTTTTGTTTAATCATTTACTCCTTCTTGTGGCACAGTCTTCATTTTCCGCATGTGCATGTGTCGTGGAGCATAACTGAGGGGCATTGCAGTTCCTTCGATCTCCGATGCACTGCTTTCGAATCGTTTCGAATTGAAACAAACGATAGGTGCAACCAGGAATTTCCATCTCGTAATCAGAATTCGCGGATGGTCATTCAGAAGCGCGAGGGGTGGACTAGTAAATGTAAACTAACCAAGCGCGATGCAACACTTCAGACTCTTTTTCGGAGCCCCTAAATCATTTGTATGTAAACTGAGTTTGCCTTAGTCTACTCACTGTGAAAACTGTCGTCAAGATGATATAAATAGCGATCACATTTAATGAGACATTTCTTACGCGCGCACTCTTCAGGTTGAACAATACCACCAAGGTAAATCACTACTCACCTTCGCCTGGTTTCCCTGACCTTATCCATCTTGCTTAGCTTTCTTTATTTTCGTGCGTGTAATGTCCCGTTGGCATTAGTAGAAGCCAGTTTAAAGCAATCTATTGGACAATTCACGTAATTCAGTTGTCCCGTGGGGTTTTTCGAGCCCCTATGAACCCGTTACTTATCGGGAAACGAATGTGGTCCGTGAACGGGCATGATATTTGACCGTCTATTGACCTAATTAGTTACAATTCGATCACTATTACTCAAAGTACTTTCATCTTCTACTTCAACATATTATAAACCCCAGGGCGATTCAGAACATTGCGATATTTTGTTTACACATTGCCCAACAGCTTTACAAATTATTTTCAATTTCGTTCACGAAACAGTCGATCGGCGACCAGCGAACACCAGCGACGAAAGAGGTTCGCCGGCGAATTCGACCGTTCCCGTGACCCCTCAGCCACAGGATTTGGAACTTCAATCAAGATCTAACATTCCCCTAACAGCCGATCGAAGAAAAGCTAACTTTCGACTGCTTCAACAAATGCGCAATGCGAATTCCGCTTCTAGCACCACCAGTGCCAGCGTCACAGCGAAATCGGATGAAACACCTCCGTTCAGTGTGGACAGTTCGGATGGTCTACCGGAAACGAAAATTCTGGAACGAGAACAGTCAATTGAACGAACTCTGCCGAAAATAAGACCCGCGACAAGGTATATGACATTGGCTATTTTTCGAATCTGTTCATCCATTCCAAGTTCCATAATCTATTTTTACTTGAGAAGACAACATAGGAGATTTGTCGGAAAACATGACGTACTTCCAAGCGGTATTTAAAAAAATATGATTCGAATTCGCAGTTGAAAGCATTACCTACGGTTTGAGCCCGTGATGTGAATTTCGAGTTCTGAAAGGCTGATTTAAGGATTTGAATAAAGTTAGCTTTATATTTTTAGATTTATTTTAGGTAATTTTAGTTTGTTTTCCGAGCATTTTTCATAAGAAAGAAATTTTGACAATGAATTTCGGTAAAATATTCAATTTTTAAGCGAGCTGCCCCAAAATGGCGCTTTGGTTGTGCGACACATGTTGCTCACGGTAAAATTGCTTCAGAAAACTATTGTCCGGTTAGGCACCGATGAATTTATCAGCGATTAACGGTCGCTCACTGAGATCACTGATTAAGTTTTACATTTTCTTTTGAGCGGCATTTCATGAAAACGAAGGAACAGCGCTTACTCAGCATAAGCTGGAAATCGGTTGTCACGATTGGTCAGCTTTCAGATGATTTTGACCAAGGGCAGATGGGGAAAAGAAAGAAATAGTTCGTGGACCATTTCAAAAGCAAGAGATCCTAGTTGGTGATTATGTTCATTTTTTTATGATATTTAAAGTAGGCACAACAATATTAGCATATTGTTTACTTTAAAAATAAATAACCTATCTTTTATTTCCTCAAATGATTAAAAAAATTGTTCTAATTTAATTTAGAATTTTTCTGAGCGTATCGGTGATGTAAATTGAAAGCATTACTCTGAACTGTTGATTTATCACAAGTAATTGTTGAAAATTTTTTGAAAAAGACGATTAAGCTTCCCGTCAGTTTTGCAATGCTCTGCCGACCGGCGTTGAATTTTCGTGTTTTTCTAGTTGCGGACAAAAGAAAACCTTGTAAAATCAGTGGCCGATTTTTCCAAGGCATGGCTATGCGCTCGTCGCCTTATTCATTCTAATTTGATGCACCAACGTGTATGATAGTAACGATTTCAAGTTTAATGAATAAAACTCCGTCAACGGTAAACACACGTCTACCCCCGATCAGTAGGCTTTTAATCAATCAATTAAATCGGAACGGATTATCATGCAATTAGATGAGGCCTCAATCGGTGGTTGGTAATGTCCGAATGTCAGCTGAGGACACGGTGAACGAATGAGCACAAAATCGTTGGCATCTTGTCTTATTAGTCATTCAGTTTCTCGTTGAACTTCATTTGCCAATAATCCAGAATAACCGTGTCCAGATTGGAAAGAGTTTCCCAAAATTCTACAAAGACAGCACTATCACGTGTGCGGTTGAACCCCACGGACGCATACATATGAGGGGGATAGGCTGTTGATATCAGTGCCTGTTGACATAAGGACATCAATGAAGCTATTTCCCGTCAATAAAATTACTGAGTGTAAACTCTTAGCACTGATGTAAACAATATCACGGGCACGATTCTTGCTTTTGTGAATTAATGGTATTTAGGCTTTAACAATACTGTCAAACAAAACTCATGGGCCATTTACCACGGAAATGCTTTGGCAGTTCGTCTTATTACAGAGCAAAACAAGTTATCCTGTTAGTTTTTTTAACACTGAAGATTATACGATCAGAAGCAGTTCATTTTTTCCAAACTCCAATAATCTGCTACTTCTCCTTTATTTTGTTATTTTGTTTTCTATTGCTGTTAAGGTTAAAACATTCAAAATAATCTACTTTATCCGCTGGCAAATCGATTCGAGTCACGAGAGCAAATGTGAACGAGTCTTGACTACCTATTGATGGTCAAGGAAAATACTGATTTTGTTTTCAAGGGAAATGTTGTTTCCAATTTATGTGTTCTGAGTGGACGGTGACCAGTGGTTCAAAGGTATGAAGTCGAAATAGTCATATCCAAACACTACTTCGTTGATCACTTCAAAACTATCAATGAAATCAAAGCAGAACGCGAATAGTAGTAACGTACCACTTTCGCCGAAAGACGTTAAATATCAACGGGAGGCATTTTTCACTCTGGGGTCCGTCCTTGCTGGCTTAAAGTGTCACTTTTATGGGCAACATAAATCGCCAACGATCGAATGATGTTCGTGATGTAGTGTTGTTTTGCTTGAACACGAAACGGGAACGAACAAAATCTCAAATAGTGACGGCTCGATCCAAGCTGTTGTATACGCACCCGTACCCTCCCACTTTGGGCTTTAGAATGCGGTCCGAAAGCGTATGGTGCTTTATATTTGAAGAAAATGCAACCAATATATAAACCACGTGATTTTCGAATTTGTTAGCCCAATTATTTACGAGCATATATTTACAAGGCATGGACCGAACTCATGCTTCGATTTTTTTCTCATGGTGCTGTGCGCGTTACAATGAACAACGTGGGGGTCACTTTGTTTTAGCCCATGTCATGGTCATGACGGGATGGGAGTACATTTACTTCGGTCAAGCAAACGACGTGGGACGATAATCGTGTGGTTACGGTTTTCCGTGTTTTTCACCCGGGCGTTTTGTAACTTTGATCTTCGTCATTCTGAAGCAACGGAAAAATAAGATCACACAAAACGTGTAACGCATGAGTCTCGGGGTTTTTCATGCTGTTTTCGAATGTGAGGACAATGTCTGGCTATTTTTCTTCCTAAAAAAATGCACTGAACTGTTTAAAAATGTTGGAAATAAACTGCATTGGCCAAATTTCATGAGATCTTAGCAGTTTTATCAGAATAAAACAGAGAAGCATTCCTCTAGAATAAGACTAAATCAAACAATCATTGTCAGTTATTTTGGTTCCATTCTAAAGCACATCCTTAGTATAATACTGGATGGCGAACTATCAACAGTATGATATAAGCCCCTGACATAAATAAGCTTGCTTTGAGGCGGGTTGAAGTTAATTAAACTGGCTGATGGATTCGAGTTCTTGAAGGAAATAAGAACTGGGCGGTGTCTCCTAGCATATCCGGTGGTTGTGAATGGTGAGACGACCACCATACTGGCTACTGGTTCTGAGTACGTTGAACTCATGCTTGCCAAATGAACAAGTGCGAAAATTTAACGTCAGTGCCGATGACGTGATGATTTATCGCATGGTGAGCGCAGTATTTAGAAAACCTATCAAACCACGATTTCACGAGTACCTGACAAGAGTGGCTTGCCATCGGTCATCGCCATTAACCCTTGCCGTGTTCCATCTCGACAGGGTTTTCCAGCGCACAAGACTAAACCGAATGGTAGACCGTTGTTCACCTATTCCTGCTGCGCTGCAGACCACACTTAAATTTCAATGATTAAAGATGCGAACTCGGACACAGAGGCTGAACAGGATGTGAAACTCGGTTTCAAACTTATTCCCGGTTGCTTCGAAAGATTTCTGCATCCAATTCCATCACCATTCCACAGTCCTTTCGGGGACATACATGACCATGGTCTAGCACTGGACGGCAAAATTAAGCAAGTTTGAGTGCTGTTCCACGAAATATCTATCCCTCATATTTATTACGATGACAGAATCGTATTGCACGTCGATTCTCGGAACAACCAGCTTTGAAAGATACGAGAATATTGTAAGGTTAAAAGGCACGTCTTGGCACTTTGGACAAATCAATT
The DNA here is from genome assembly GCA_008360955.1 of Fasciolopsis buskii. Taxonomy (NCBI): domain Eukaryota; kingdom Metazoa; phylum Platyhelminthes; class Trematoda; order Plagiorchiida; family Fasciolidae; genus Fasciolopsis; species Fasciolopsis buskii. Next base: position 93,436 of record LUCM01001015.1, on the reverse strand, counting down.
TTTTAACCGTATGAGAATTTGTACTAGGCCAAGGGTGCGAGAAAGGGAGCCGAATGGCGAACTTTGCAGATATCAACAGGTCGACTGTTTGCAAACCACTCTTTTACTGTTCCAAAATGCACTTTCTCAATTGACAGGAGGCTGAACGCTGTAAACCTCACCAAATTGCTTATATATCTATGATCCCGTCGAGTGTTGCAAATGTAGGATTACCTTGCATTTCGTAATATGATGACTGGAGCACTAAACGGTAAAGACCAAGACCTCAAACATGTCGGAATTAGGATACATTTTCTCACATACCATTCTGATTTACCCAACTTCCGTAACCGGTGGTGGACTATAAGTGACAAGAAAACGCCAAGGTATATCGGGTGCCATCACGACACCGATTGCCACTTCATCCAGTATGCAAACCAGTAAAACATTGGTAAAAAGTAGTGGAAGGTAACACGAGCAGTGGTCAATAAGGATGCTAAGAACGAAACAAGAAAAATGTGAAACAAATGGAAGACTAGGCCTCAGAAAGCTCTTTGCTGTTATCTTCTAACGCAAAATATCCCCGTAGAGGAAAAGTCCACACAAGCATCCCACAACCAGCTCCGCTTATAGATCGTAAGAAGTAGGTGGAGCAAGACAGGAGACACCAGGAACCGGTGACTTGAGCTATTTTCCAGTTTATCCCTTACAAAACACTTGTCACTGCATGCCCCAGCTTGTTGCATTTGATCAAACAAACCACTTCTCCTGGGTAATTTGAAAGAAAAACCGAAAACTAAGCAGGACATTTTACTTACTTTATTAGCTGACCCACTAACCAGATGACAGTTCTTCCATGTCAAATTTCATCTTGGTCATCGGATATCAGTTTCGATTCACCGATAAATTTAGGAATCACTAAACTAGTCTTTTGGATTTACAGTAAGAGAGCTACTACAGCGTTACACCAAACGTCTGGAAAGCTTGGATTTATTCGTCAGTTGTTAGGACTAATGATCTTTTTTTACTGGCAATTGGGTAATATTTTCAAGATGGAAAAATGCGAATTTCGGTTCGGGATATTTGACCAATATGGAATTTACCCAACTATAAAACCTCTTGTGAGTGGGCTAGATGCAAACCCATAGCTTTGCACTACGTGTGCTCTAACAGGTAGGCTACAAGGCCACGCCATTAATTTCCGAACAGTTCACTTAAGATTCAGTTATTTACTAAACAGAGCAAGATTATGGCATTCAATTTGCCATACGTCTATGGGTAATAAAATTGGTTAGAAGAAATAAAGAAGTATCAGTCTCTATGAGGATACGGCAAAGGTATCTTGTGTGCTGTTTATCATTAGCTTTGCGGCTGCATGAGTTCGACGCACTGCGTCGAAACAAGAATGAACTCAACAAGACGAATGTCTACATTACGCCGAGTAGCGCAACGTTGCTACGTTTCAACAATTCGAACAGAAATTCGACAAGAATATACCATTTTGCCATTCTTGTTTAACCTGGTCATCGACGAGATAATGAAAAACGCGACAAGAAGACTCCCGGATGTAGGCGTCAAACTGAAAACTAGAGTAGGAACGGATTGTGCAAACGACCTTGTGCATTCGTTCCAATGCTTGGAACACACAACTTGCATTAGAGAAATTCGCGAGGGTTGCAGTCCCATTCGGCATCTGTTCTGTACCCTTGGGTATGGACTTCCGTAGTTCTAAATTTATTACTCAGCGGAGGGCAACCAGCAACTACTGAACGTTTCATTTGCCTCGGGAGCCACGATGGCGACACGATAGAAGTGAGCATAAACATATCCGAAGCGCGAGCGGCGCAACATGTACTGCAGCACTTGCAAAACGACCTAATACATCAATATACTGCATTGCAATGAATAGGATTTGCTTACAAAAACGCATTGTCACATTTCGCCCGAAAAATGTGGGAAGAAAAATCATTATCAATTTGTAAAAAATGTTTTAAGCTCATCGAGGAATAATCAGAGCACATTACGATAGCTTGCTCAAAACGTCGGCTGAAACACGGTCAAGGTTTGCGGAATGCGTGCTAAATGTGGGACACTGGGGTTACCATAGAGATTGATTCTAGAGAGCATGGAACGAAAAACGTATCTTGTTGAAATAAGAGAGTGACCTTTTGAAAGATCGTTGTGTAGAGGATGCATAGGATATGAAGGAATTTTGTGAGCGAATTTCTTACACCCTGATAAGTGTTCATCACAGACTGAAGAACAGTTCAGTTGGTGGTATGAAAGACGGCTGATAATTGATAGCCCCAACGAACAATCTTAAAGGATTTTCTAAGTAAACTTTGAAAAATAAACAATAAAGATAGGAAAACATTGGTATGCGAATCGGGAGATGGTGCTTTGATTTACCTTGTATTGTCGACGCTTCCTCATTTGAAATGGCAACCGTCGGAGATTCTTTACACAGGTAGAAATGTGAGAAGTCCACCGCGGATTTCTATCAATAGTAACTCCTGGATATTCCACAGAATCAACCCTGATAAGTGCTTTTGATTTGATGAAAGACGTTTCGGATGGGTTGGCTGACCGATATAAGGAGAGAACAAGCATTCGAAACATTTAGATGTATTCATGTTTAAACCAGCTCTGCAGAGAAATGGTGAACAGGAGATAGATTGCTGAAAAACTTTGAAAATCGTTGTTGTCCGAAAAGACTTGAAAGACGGTTACATCATCAGCATACCTAAATAGATGATATGGGGAGCTGGTGCCTATTCGTTGATGTAAGCAGTGAAATAACAACACCCTGAGGCACGCGTGAGTTATTAAACAACGGTTTTAAAGGTTTACCGGTCATTCGTATGTACTGGGTTCGGTTAGTAAAATCATCAGATAGCCATGCTAATAAAGGCATGAAACAACCAAATGGTTCCAGTTGTGAAGTAGAAGAGACCATAGGAACGAATCAAATGCCAACAATTAGTCTAGAAAGGCGCAAAGCATGGACTTCATCGATGCGTCTAAAAACTTGCAAGGAGGATGAATGAGGGAGGTGACTGCGTCCGAAATGGACCTGTTTAATTTATAGGTATATCTAAAAGGGTCGTCAGGAGGAAACGCAGAAGAATGCAGGCGTTTAAGTATTGCACGTTCCATCAGTTCGGTGAATGTCGATCAACTCTTCGATAGAACACTTATAACTGTCATAACATTGCCCTGTCCAAATATAACTGGGGTATAAGTAAGAGGATGAATGAAAGCATAAATGGTGTCTTCGACAGCAGCAGAAAATCTCCCCACTTCGATTTGTGAGAGTAGCTTAATGTTGTATATAAGGGACGCTTATCCGTTTTGGCTATGCATCGATAAAATGCAGTGTTCATTGTGCTATTCACAGTTTGTAATGATTAATTAGACATCATCTCTTCAGTCACCTTGCTTATTCAGTAAGCAGAGAGGGCCTTCTCCTTAATGATTGCTTTCTTTGATGCTTCCGACATCCGCTGAGAATTTCGCCTTTATTTTTCTTCCCCAAAATTGGTCAAATGCCCTGCCTTAGGAATAGATTTTTACCACGCAATATTTGGCTGGCGAATATAGTATCGATGAATTTGATTTCAGCTCTTAATAGGTTGGAAATTTACCGCAAGCTTGAGTTATTGAAGATTTGTAGAAGTGCTTCTTGGGTTTCCTTAGGGATTTCAGTTTCTGGGTGGAGACACACCTTTGTGAGACGGTAGCGTATCTAAGGGACAACAGAAATCGAAAATTGCGTTGGCCGTCTCTATAAGATGTTTGACATTGCCACTGATCAGAGGTTCAAAAGAGAAACAGGCAGATGGGGATGAAAAGGGTTTCTGAAGAAAAATCAGGCAGTTGTGTGAAAAGTTTCGGAGGCGAACTCGGATTTGATTTGCTTGCCTGAAGGAATGGAAGGCTAACCAGTAGCATATCTTGGGCCCTAACAGAAGCAGACAATAATTATTAATTGCAATTGAAGTACGCAGTTTCAGGGAAAAGCAATCAGAGTGGTTGGCAATAGCCCTGTATAAAATTGAGCCGCCTCTGGTGGGAGAAACGTAAAAGTCAGTCAAATCTACATAGTCACTGGTAGGGTTGATACACGATTGAAATCGCTTACAATAATATGCGGACTATTCTCAAGAAGCGGAGCAATAAATGCTAGAAATAAGTCTAACGAAGATATGATGTTGTCTTGCGATCTCAAAGGGGCAATATATTGGTTCGTTGTGATTGCTCTGGTATGGCGAGAAAACCTAGGACCACACTGTGTTACGAGATAACCAATTCCTTTTAATGAGTAGGTATAATTAACTTCGAACTTGTCAGGCCAGAAGGCTAACAATTATCATTGTACCTTTTGGCCAACACGACCGATATACATGAAGAATAGGATTTCTCCTGAAGTGCAATTCACCCTCGTCAAAAGTCTAGTTGAGCCGCTTAGCTTTGCATATGTCTATCGTCACCAATACCGAAATTAGGTAGGAGTTTGTGCAGAGTAAACCTCCAACCGCGAAGCTTGTTCACCCACTGTCGATAAAGCCAACTCGCCCCCTAGCAAGACACAGTCGAATCGAAGGAAAAGTCAGCAGCTCATTGACTGTAAGGAGCAGGGGTGGGTGAGAATTGAGAGATTCAAGTATTTTTTATGAATAGCGACTTTTTGAATTAATCAAGCACTTTGCTCCATATTATGAACACCTAATTGACTACAGCATGGAGATACCTATGAAAAAACTTCATTCACGATTTCCTGTTATAAGCACCTTTAAGCACCTACTCGAGTACACAAATGTTCCACTGATTCGTGTTTTGGCAGATTCCTGAATAACCACGCAACTGCAGCATTTCCACTCAAAGATTCCTCCGAGTTTTATTGCATACACATCCCATACATCCATGCACTCCCTGTCTAATTGTTTTTTTCACTTTGAGAAAGCAAATTTCGGTTGTCATGGTCGAATATCTCCGTTGGGAGGGGTGAATAAGGTTTTTACTTGACGTGAATCTATTTGAATTCAATGAAAGATGGGCCTGCGAATTAGCTTTCTGATACATATATTAGCTAAGTGAGAGTGGCGATTGGCCAGAAATGATTTGCGGCAACTGAGATATTTTTTTTAATTTTTATAAAGTTTTGCTCGTTCGCCGAGAGTGAATTGAAAGAAAATGTAAATTAAGTGGATGCAGGTTTAGAAATGGTTGACAGTGGATGAATCGTGTTACTGTATCCACCGTCTTAACACAGAAAGACGACATACGTCAAGAGATACAAGCATTTCGTTTGCCCTCCGGGATCTTGAATGTAAAATATTACAATATTCATGCAGCAGATTGTGAAAAACATTGTGGGTTGAACTAGGTGAGAGGTTTTATGTATACAGTTAGCGATAACGTGGAGCGACAAGCGAGAGAACGCCATGCAAGTGAAGTCCAATGTAGACCAATACTCAGGGTCAATCGTTTCCGTGCACAAAGCGCTGGATGATGTGCTGATAAGCATAGACTCACTGAAGTCCATTAGAAGACCAGCGCGAAATACAAACACTCAAACCACTGAGGTATATCTTTGTTTTTTCTTAACAAACTTAGGTTTTACTGCAGTCTCAAGACCAGCCAGTATATAAATCGTCAGATGTCAACCATTCTACCAGGTAGATTCTCACTATGGTTCGCAACAGAATAAAGTTCAACTATGTGACCCCGTCCACAAACGTCAATCATCAATCTGATCAAGCAAGAAACATATCCATTGATTATTTCTTCATTTGCAAATGGGCTCCGAATAATTTTCACCGTGAATGAATCCACTCATATGCATACACATGTACGTTTATGTATTTATATGCCATCTAATATACCTGCCTAGCATATTGGTTGTCAGTGTAGTACTGTGATTCCTGAACTATTTTCTGATGCATTGAATATTTTTCTTTCTCTCCATGTGGTTCAAAAGCAAAGCGGGCCCGCGGAACATTCCACTAATGAGAGTAATTCAGTCCGTACGACACACTAAACGACCGGGCGCTGATTTGATTATCCGTGAATCGTGGATGGTACATCGAACCAACAAGGATCCATTGGTACGTGTCACTCTAATGAACGCAGTACATTATTGGCAAAAGGAAACTTCATTCGATTTCTTCCGTCATTTGTCAGTCTCATCACACAAACCCGAAATTTGCAGAGAACAAACGAATTGCTTATTTTTCGTCCGGCTTTTTTCGAAATTGTAAATAACTCCAAAAATTCACTTTTAGTTGCAAATGGTACTTTTGACGGTAAAATCAAAAATTGTTTTGTGGGATCCTTTGTTTGCAAGCATATAATTAGCCAGCCCCGATTTATCCTAGGGTTGTTTTTGCATGATGCCTGCACGAACGGAGAGTTCGAGGTACGGCAACATCGCGAACTTAGAATAAATACCAATGTGGAAATAAAATATTTCGGATTCCCATATGTTGGTGTGTTCATTTGTTTTGTGACTGTTAAATTTATGCAAAATTTATTTACGTTTGCAACCTACAAGGCGGATATAAATAATAATAATAATAATAATAATAATTTCTGAGTGCAAAAGTAACCATCATGAATTGCAACTTTAACTACACTATTCGGTTCGGATCTTAACCACATCATAAACATTAAGATATCCGTGGTCATGAGAGAGCTCAGTAGTGACAAATGAACGTGACAATCTGCACACCCGATGGACGTCATCTCACCCGCCGGAGCTCATTGGCTTAATGTTCAGCAGCATAACCCTCTTTCACGAATCGATTAGATTTCTAAAATAATATCTTACCTGGCAAGCAGTCACGAACATTTCCTTAGGCTTGCCTAATTACTGTTATTATTAATATTATTATTTCCCGAACTTGTTTTTTTTTCTTTGTTCTTTGTTTCATTGATCGTACAATTTGTTGTTCGCAACGCAACTGTTTTTCCGTCATCTGACGTGGCTTAAAAATTTTTCCTCATCTACATTCGAAGCGATGCCTCCACGGCAAACCTTGTCTCCTGGGACCCGGGAAAACCACGCGGAGTGTACTCCTCAATGACTTAGCTAACATTTAAACGCAATATAAACCTTTTGGATCGTTCTGATCCGAAGGTCCAGTCAAGCAAAGTTAAAGTCGACATATGTAACACCCGTGATTTTCACGGAGACGTTATGAAACATTGGCAGGTTACAATAAACGCTGTGCGGTGATAGAATGAGCATGACATATATCGGTAAATTGTTTCATTTTTACCGGAATACAGAATGGTACATTGTGTTTGGCAAAATTCCTTTCCCAAATGTTATTTCATTAGTATCTAAAAGAGCAACTCATGCAATTTATTTTCTCAACTAACTCCTAATGCAATGTTTAGAACTATTCTTTTCATTTCGCTCAGAATTAGAGGCATTGCGCAAATGTGTGAAGTTGCGGGTACGAAACATCTTGTTGTGGGCTAGGAGTGATCAGCTTTCCTTTTCCGGAAGCGATTTGACCGTAAAGCTTGTCGCCAACTTATTGTCACATTCAGCATTGAGTTACACGATGCGATAGATGTTATGCATGCTCGCGAATCTCCTTGTTCATTTTGCATCCGAAACTCGGCTTAGGTAATCGAGATTATGACTAGCGAGAAATGAACTGAAAAGTAAGCGAACTAAGTTGACAGAATTTTAGGATGCTCCTTTCACACTATTGTCGTATTGGAACAAATTACATTATTGTTTTTAATGGAACTAATTGCAGTGACCTAGTTTTCGACCCAAGGATCAACAGTTACTCTCGCGATTGAATGTTTCTAATCTTGGCACGTGATCAAGCGCGTAAAGCCGAAGTTTCAATGCAGAACATTTCTGCAATCGCCTTGATAGTAAGGTGATTTTAATTGCAACTTAAGGCAGTATGTCAATTTTTCTGCTGGGGCCTGTTTTGCCTGTGTCAACAACTCAAAAACGCCTCGAGTTAGGCTAGTGCAGCCAAATTGCTGTAGGCTATGGAGTGACCAATTCTGACGAACTTAATTCCAGTCAAATCAGATAATAACAGGCATGCACATGGGCTTAAACAACCCATAATTCAGTCGCCTTGTCATATCTTGGTGAAAGAAAAAAATTGGGCTTTTGCAGTAAAAAAATGAAATCAATACATTTATGATTTACAAATAGCAGATTGAATTTACTATGCACAATTTGGAACATTCCCTGGAGTTTAATTATCCCAAGAATTGACAACAAAAATAACTTTAATTAGTGGCATCGTATTCCTATGCATCTGTGTATCTCTGGAAGGCGAGATACCAAAAATACTTTCTATTACCGGTTTGTTTAAATGATCGTGTACAAATGGTCATCTTGGAAGAGCATCAGCCTGAAATTTACGGGCCTCGATCCTGATGCCAATAGAAGACTTCCCCATTCGGTTGTCCTCAGCTGACCATGAATATGTTCCTGATGAGGATCTATTCGGTTGTGTCGACAAAACCGAAGGCTATAAAGTAGACGAAATATAGATATCTTTAACAGTGTTTGTATTCACTCGAACTGAATGGATTCCGACGCGCAGTAGTCGATCGTGACTGATACCACACAACTGATCTATGAGGTCAACTTCCACTAGATGGGTTGATTCAACGGTAAAATTAAAACTTAGTTACTTGATTGGATAATTTTGTATTCAGTAACGGTGTGGCAGTCTACTTATGTCCAGATATCCCATTTGCGCAAGCACTTCGCTCCTAGTACCTTTAAAGTTGTCAGGCGGTACAAATCTGATCGTGCATTTCCCGTGTCCAACGATCCCATGTTTGCCCTTTCGAGCACGTCGCTGTCCGACTAGAGAATTTTGACCTGCTTAATACAGTCCGCTATTCCTTCGATTTGCAGCAAACATCACGTTTAGGTCCCATTTGTTTTTTTTCTAACCGCTTCTCCTTTTGATCTGTCGTTTCTTTTGTCATACTGATTTGTGTCCTTAGGTGAGCTTTTATCACTGAAAAAGGCAAAACCACGGCTGTGTCCGTGGAATGCATATTGGGAACGTTTAGTCAAAACGAGTGATAAACATGAATATTGAAATATAGTCCATTTTGTTTCTTGTTATAATTGAGCAACATCCCATACGATTTGTCCAAACATGCTGACTGATCTCGCCGATGCGAATAAGCAATAACACCCAATGGAAGTGATCACCCAACAGGTAATGTGAACCGCGTGGAACTCGTTTTTCATCAACGAAATAACACGATATTCAGGATGAAGTTTTGTGTGAAATGATGAAAGTAAAAACAGTCTTTTAAAGTAGTACTTTTCAAACGAATCATTTTCTTTTGCTGCTCAACGTTTTACCCGTTTTTATTCATGCACGGTAATCATTAACTACCTGGTAACGTCATTTCAGTGGCCAAATTTTACCTGCCTATTTGTCAACCACGAAACTTTGATCGCCATGATACGATTTCAGTGGCGTACACGTTTGCTTTTGTTCCGATTTCTAAACCTGTAGCTGGTGCGAAAAAAATGGTGACCCTTATTATCAACTCTTCGGTGAATACCAGCAGTTCAGTTGTCATATTTTTAATGTTTTAATGAGTGAGGCGAAATCATATCATTTGACAACTGAACCGCCCGGAGACGACAGCTGAAACCAAAGATTGTTCAGATTACGTAAACCGGTTTTTCCAAATATCTCTCGTCCCGATTTCTTTGCGCAGCTTCGACGACATTTTTGGAGTATCGGGGCGAAAACGATCACCATGTTCTACCACGAACGAACCAACAGATATTACAGAGTAAGTCGTTTTGAAAATACACATCAACCACACAAAATTGAACTTTCCTAACATGTGACTAGATTAGTATTTCAAATGGCATTTTGACGCTATCTCCCGTGGATGCTTGTCTGCTCAAACTATTTGGCCTTTTTGTTGTTCCTAGAGAGTCAATGGCAGTTCAGCAAGACTCCAGAAATTACAACAGAGCAGTAAGTGAGAACTCGGAAATAAAACCTTAGTGGGTAGAGTAAGGAACTGTTCTGTGGTTGACTTCAGAATGGAGAAACATCCTCATCCAGAATTGCAGTGTGAAAAGTTTTCTTAAGAAAATGAATATACCAGATTTTCAATGCAACGTTTTTGATGTTAAGCTTAAAAAAGACGATTCAGAGAATCTGCTCTGGTCATTGGATTTGGATTAGTGGAAAACGTACCGCAATCTTTTGGCCGAAATAAGAGCATCAGCAACAGTACCAAAAAGTTTGAATTATTCATGATGTAAGCTAGCAGTCGTAAGAAATGGTTGAATGGTAGACAAATTGTAGGAAAGGTTAAGGAAACGTTTCTGGATACGGCCAAAAATGACGCAAGCGCATTAGCAAAACGTGGATAAACGATGCGGGTTACTGGTTGACTGGTCAATGATTCACGCAAAGGACAAATGAACGAAATGAAACAACTGTGTGAAGCATCGGCCAATCAGCAAATAACGGCTTCCATATTTTTCTGCCCTCTAGCATCCCAGTTCATGAGGTAGGAGAGGCCGTGGCTTAGAAGCGAACGCAGAATCTGAGGCTCAGAGTCACGTAGTTTGAGCAGACAGATGCTGAAATTTGTTATTACCATCGACCTTGTATATGCGATTTCCGATGTCTGCCCATTTTGGGTTCTCGAAATCACTCTAATGCTATCACTTGCGCACACTTAGGAACCAAACCCTGTGATCAGATTATTGAGCCTTGATAGCTGTGAATATTTGACCACGACGGTGATTTTTTAATTTACACTTGAATATCTAAATAATAATAACAATTGGAATAGACGCATTTAAAACGGTAATTTAGCAGCCTTGCAAACAACAGTCATTTTGAGAAAACAATTTGAAGAACCAGCTCGTTTTCTGTGATTCGTACTCATGCCATTACATCACTATATATTTCGAAAAATTCATTATTGGAGGGATTGGATTAGTCAGTCGATGAGGAAGGGATGTGTGGTGGATCGCGATCGCTTCCGCGGTGCTCAAGAGGCAACACTTCGTCAACCTAGATTCTTGACTTCTGACGATTCACGGTGTAGTTAATCCGTGCTAGGCATGAAGCGATTCCACTATTAGGTGCCTTAATTGTTCCACTGCCCAACCATGTAGGGTGGTGCTCACGGACGCGTCCAGACAAGCGCCGATGTACATCGTCCCACAGGAACATGTGGAATAGATACAAAACGAGTCTGCGGAATCAGAAACTTTGTCATTCAACCGGAATGACACAAATGGGCGGGATTTGAGCAAGATTTGAGGCTTAGCTGCGTAAAATGTCTTATTGATAGCGCTAGTCAGTCTTCGTTGTGTTATCTCTGCTAGAGTGTCAACTTTGAATGGCATTTTAGTGCACTGACTTGTTCTCGAAAATAACGAATTTCCGTGTCCATGTGCTTGAATGTTCGCGTGCGTGTCGGCTTTTTAAAATGCTCACAGTTGGCATGGTACTATTTTCAGTAACAGGAAAATGTCTTTGGTTAAGCATGATTGCAGTTGTTAGACCTGAATATTATTGATTTCATGAAATAATTCACCATGTGATATCATCGCTCAACTCACCATGAAGAAACCATGGAAGCACTGTACAGCTGTTTCATCCTTGTTAGGAATCATTAGCAGTGCATATCCACCGCGCCCGAACTGCGACGCGAACCCGGGACGAACGATCCGGAGTCGAACGCCTTAGCCATTAAGCTACCGGGCAGGCTCTGAACGGTTTGTTGAACTTCACCACATGATATTGAAGTTTTTGGGATACTTGTCCCTCAGTTAGGTAGATTCGAATTCGTTTGCTTAAACGGCAGCTGTCACGAGGATTATTCTTTCATGTCAGTGTATTGCGAATGAAGACGGCTATGATTCTGCGTATAGATGATGACTAAAAGGTCTGACACATACTAAGATTCTGGTCATAAAAAGGAATTGCTGACTCTCAGTTGTTGCCGGTCATTCATAGTGATCATTATTCTATAGGTCATTCTTCGTTATTAAATATTATTCTCATTATCGTTATCACCAAAATAACTGATTGTGAATGCATTTGTTAAGGTTAATTGCGTTATCCATGCAGTGATCCCGAAATCCAGGCGTAGAAAATAAGTCAATCATTGCAAAGGAAGACATATGTCCGCGATAAAACTGCTGAATTCAAATGAGTCATTGTACATTAGGGAATATTTCGACAGAAATATTATCTCGAATCAAACTGCATTCCTAGTGAAATTTTGTAAATAGACTACTGACCAGAATAAGTGACGCCCATTATGTTAGGTTGGTAAACCTCGACCCAAAGAATTACCAGCGCTCTTCATACTAAAATCTTGTGTGGTTCTTTCCACCAAACCGGAGGGATTGCTTGTGGGTTTTGCTCCGTTTAACCGTGGAACAAAATCTTCGTTGAACAAGCTTACTCATATCTCTGACTAGACAGTGTTCCAAATAGCCATAGCATTCATTTTCAGCTACCGTTTTCGTTTAAATCGTCAAGTTGATTTTGCGGAAAATTTCATTGACTGTTCTCCATTATTCGTAAAACTAATGCAACCAGGGCCATAGAAACACTTTCCGTTTAGTAGGAAATCGCATAAAAAATACTCGAATTTTTTTCCTTTAATTCTGTGATGATTCGCCACCTTTATTTCGATACTAAAATATCAGCCAGGAAATACATTAGGAACTCAGAACACATTTCAGTTTAATCAACACATGTATATCTCAACCATGAGGCATGATGATCATGCTAGCGTAATCAAACTAAGAATTACTCACACCAATTTAAAGTATGCATAGTTATGAATCTAGAATCAACGAGCAGTTGCAATCATTGGGCCTCCCAATATCGCTTGGGATTTTTGTTATTTCGATGTGTCATCTAGCAGATCCCGTACGAAATTATTTTTACCTTACACCCCAACTTATGTTGCATTTTCATATCATTACCCATTGGTTAGGTAGCTCATTAAAATAACACATCAATACATGAGGGATATCTCGGACGGAATCAAGATTCAGGCTATAGCATGAATTTATGCGAAGCATATCTGAACCCAGCCGTGGTTTTATCTGAATTACGTTAAACCAAAGAACAAATTTTCCTCAGGATCACAAATATGGCAAGTTATGGTGGAGTGAAACAAGAAGTCACCTCAGGAAACGGGATCGCTTTTTCAGATCACCCGCTTTGTTAGGAGCATGCAAACACCTACAAAAGTACAATGATCAACTTTCCCTATCCGTAATGCACTTTTCTTTCATTCATTCTTATAGTTTTTCTCATTTTATTTTTACACGTGAAAACTGGTTAATAAGAATAAGAAATTTAGATAACATTTTCGAACAAATTCCCTTGGGAACTACTTTCTGACTGCTCTGCAAATAATCACACACGATGCACTCGTCAACAACATTAACGGGTCGCCAGTTGCAGTCATTGTTTTCGGTTAGATTACTGCGTTCTCCACACTGGCTCCTGGAGCATTTGAACATCATTTAACAAGCTCACGAATATAGTACACAAAATTTCGGGAGTAATCTTTGTGCGAGTTAGAAAAAAATGCATCTCGCTAAATTTAACATAAAAGTAGGAAACTCTGTCATTACATTCGTCTGTCATTGGTTTTCGTCCACGAAAGGCCTGATATTAACAAAGGCCAAGAAATAGAAACGATGGCCTTGTAGGTGAATCCACCGCACTTTCCAGATTTTACTGTTTCTCCCTCATTATTTTTCTTTCAAATCGGTTTTGAGGTTTAGGATATCCACAAAATGAGCTGACTATTCCACACTTCCCATACACTTTGTTATAGGCTCTCCAAGCAGAGATATTTGCTTTGGCGAATAATTTAAATTAACCAAGGTGCTACATCATATCCGTTGAAATCAGGGTGTCAACCGTCCTCTTGCTGCTGACTCTTTCACTTTCAGTAACTTTTACCCCACTTATGCAATCACTGCTATTAGTGGCTCGAACATAGTTTTATTCCGGCGCAACTTCAAAAAATCGCATCATTCTATCGCGTTTCTTCGAAGTTCGCACGTTCTTACACTTAAAGATCTCATTCGCCATGAGATTTCTGTCTGTTAGATTGAATATACTATTTGCATAACGACGTCAGAGTTTGACTCTCTACTCGTGCTAACGTTTTGCACAAGCTAGAAATAAATGCCCCACTTCTTTCGTAACGCAGCAGACCAGATTACCTCCAAAATAAACCCGTTTATTTATTCCCTGAGCTAATGGAAATCCTTATTTTTTCCGTTTCTTAAAGCTGCTCTCCGTAATTTCTCGCTATGCCACTTACTCAGTTACGTAATTTTTATTTGGCCCTTTGGTAAACCACCTTGATGAACAGTCGGAGTTTCTGGCCGCAGAGATTGCCTCTACTTCCGTCCTATAGAATGTTTATTTTATTTTGCATCCGCTTAGCTTGACACTACCTGCTTATTACGTGCTTTCATCACTACGGCAAATTAAAAAATACATGATCTGGACGGTGCGCCAACAAGGGTTCTCGAAGCATGCACTTTGAAATAAGTTCCTACTTGACTCCTCCTTAACGACGTTTCTCTACACTCTGAAGTGTTACGCACACCTCGAAAAAAACCCTTGTTTCCATCGGTTGTAAGGTCATCGCCTGCCGTAATTCGGACAAAGATCCCCTCATTGCATTGAGTCGTATGAATATGAACGTTGCAGAATTGTTCTACCAAGAACATATTGCGCCGTTGCTTGAACGCAGGGAGCTTTGAAGCAGCCGACAGTATGAATTTCGGTCCAGCTATGCCATTAGTAATTATTTAGTGCCTGTTTTATATTCCCACCCATTTGAGTTCGAAAGCTGCGGTGATTTCTCGGAGGTTCTGATCGCCGACCTTGAGTTGTGTACGTAAAAACCCATTCCCGTAGAAGGTGACGAAATATTTATGGTCTGAAGACCTAGTGTGCAGATCAAAGAATCGTGAAAACTGGCTATCAAATCGAGGCCCATCATAAATAAGCAGAACTTTGATTTACGGCATCGCTTGCCCTAAGAGGGCGTTTGGCTGCATCATAAAGTTTGACGTACCGTCAAACCGAGCCATGTTCTCATTTCGTTCGTGTATGTCATTCTCTCATGCAATGGTATCATTAACGTTTGAGTCCCTATAGGTCGGGGGACAATAGATTCCCTAAAATAATTGTGTAGTCCAAGACACCATTGTTTTCCTATCTAATTTTGATCTTTTCTATTGACTTCTTATCGGATGTGTTAAGTCACATTCATAGGTTTACTATCGATATATTTCTCTGCTACTCCATTCGTTGTTTCCATTTTCATCGCACTGCCTCCATTAACAAATTGTTGAACTCTTTGCTGCATCGAGCAATTCTGAACTAGAAACCACTATAACACGAGTTTTGACAAAACACAGGCTTTGAAACGCTTCTACTTCAGAACTTTTCTAGGTCCTTTTGAAGCACCCCTTCTACCACTTTGCTTTAAATTTGCTTTTTTTCTTCCCATAAACACTAATTATTCAGCCGTCTAATAGTTCTTCTGTCCTCATCTCTATGCCTACCATGCCTTGTTTACCATTTTGCACCGGGTTTTTGGATTTTATTCCTCTTAAGCATTCTAAATACCTTTGCCCATTTTATTGTGTGAATGACACATTCAGTCTAAAGGAGTTCTGTAACCATGTATGGTATTATTCCTCGTCGCGTTTGTCTCTTTCAGACCAAACTCACGAGCTGACCAACATACACTTTAGCATCCAATCTAACCTTCCTAAACCTCCATCAGATGGTTCCTGCTTCGTTCTCAGCTTCCCACAAATACCATTTTCATCTGCTTCTCCGTACATTTGCTACACGTGTTCCAAACTCGTTATCTGCGAACACTTGGATTACAGTTTGTCTATCGCTAATTTTCTCCACGGAAAAATCTTGCTTTATAAAATGCAGGAACAACAACTAATTCAAACGTTACTTCCAGCTATACGGCACCCTTATTGACTAGTAGGAGCTGTCCCTTGATCGTAAATCAGTCAATGTGTAAAACATATAGTCATTTTTGCAGCCTTGGAAACTCGATCAACTCAGTGAGCAGGTCGTTCCCTTGGTCACTTCCCCAAAAAACTGAGTGCTCTTGAAAGAACAATTAGTTTTGCGGAGCGACAAAAGTTTCCGCCGCCATCGAGTGAATGGACCGACACTGGTAAGCAACTTATACGAATACATGATATAAACTAAGCAAACGACCCTACAATTCTAGGCATTCTACGCTTACACAGTTTCAGAAATCCTATAGTATCTGATGAATTTAAGCATATTTTGGGCTGTCTGAGATCTGATTAACCTGCAAGCAGTCACCTTTCGGCGGTACCCATTTGCATTCGCACGAGAAAAAGATTGACGTTTTACATTTTTGTAAATCCATCCTAGAATGTATCCTATAATTTGAACATAACTTGGAACCTTGTATCTTTACCATGACTGTTCTCTAATGTTTCCCAGCAAATTTACTGTTAATCACCGTATATTTCTAGAATCACTCGAAATTTGGTCTCAGCGATCAACGATATTAGTGAACTATAACCAAAAGCTCAGCAAATTTAATTAATTATATTTCAACTAATGGCAAATTTAATGACTTCATTCTATTTGCCTCTGACATGCAGGAAATACCCCTTAGCAGTATTGTCTGTCTGGAACCAGCCGGAACGAATACATTCCCATGGAAACATGAATGTGTTTCTACAGAAAATAATGAACAGGCAGAGCTGAATCCAAATTATGCATCCCTTACCGCACCAATCCGAACCCAAACACAACGTGAGCCATTTGATGCCACCCGTCCTATTATTCCTGACCATGTTTTCGAAATGCGTTGTGTAGACGGGATGGTTTACTTCGTTGGTCAATTGGCTTACGGCGAAGTTCTGGACAACGGAACAGATGGTGCATTTAGTGGTAAATCCCGCCGGAAGTCCCATTTTCCAGTGCTTCCTTCGGTACAGTCGTATACTAGAAAGGCTTCGGCACCGCTGTATGGACTGGTTCACCTAAGCGAGCCTTTGCCTAATTTGACATCGAACGATTCGAAGTTGACCTTAAACTGGTCAGACAGGGCATCCAGAAACTGTGTTGAGGAGATTGATCGAACTGAGGGTGTATACAGGGCAGCCATTTTGCCACCCCCGCCGGGAACGGGACTGGACGTTGCCAGACATTTAGAAACAGCCCTGCGTCAGTCCTTGCTTCCACTGACGTCCAAATCCAGCACACAAACGATCAGGTCTTTGACTTCCAACGGCAAACAGACCAGCTCTGATCAGCCTGCATCATCCCCCGTTTGTGACTTGATTCCGGACAAGGTTGAGAAACCAACTGAATTGTCATCAAACATGCAATCAGATTCAAATCCCAGTCCAGTCGAAGACGATGTTTCTAGTACGGAATGTTCCAAAACGCCTTCGATGAGTCAGCTGGAAATAGCTGCTGACGATGAGGAAGGCACTGGTGAGTGTTGCATTATTTCCCCTTCGTCAACTTTATTCCTCACGTAGGTAACCGGTACAACAAAAAAGCCTAGATTATTTCCTGCCAATCGATCTCGATCATCTCTCGATATCACTAAAAATTAGACTTATTTGACCGTTTCAGTAGAATGTAATGATGGTCCTAACTGTTATCTTACCACGGCCTGCTTGCGTCACAAAGCCAAACTAGCATTTTCATTGAAATAAAAACCCGCTTATGTCGTTGTATAAATACTATCATTTATTTATTATACCTGAATTTTCTATTTTCGTGAGTGCCTCTTTGTCTTTCGGTAGAACCAAAATCCCCAATTCACAATATAATTGAATCTTGTCAGGGTTAAAAATCTGGCGTCGATTCACGAGCTACAATTTGAAACGAATAATGTAAAGACTGGTTGTTTGGAAACGCTCCGCCACATCCAGTTTTGAACGCGTAATATGGTAAAACAACAAACTTGTCTAAATCAGTTAGTTAGACACCTCACTTAGATGACTCAGAGAATATGGCTTTCAAAACTGCTTTTATCAAACATGGAGAAAACGACCTCTGTTGCACTCGTTCGCACAACTTCATCATTTCAGGGAGAACAGAGGTCAGGTGTGATCATACAGTAAGTCGTGGATATAACAAATGTCATCTAATCTAACGCATCTGATACGGCCCGTAAATACAATTGAAATTAACCGACCTAGGTTCATTTTTTCTGAATCATATCTTACCGGGACCAAACGGTTACACTCACAGTTAGCAGACTGGATTGCCCTTTGGACGATTCGGTCTTTTTTTTGGAGGAGGGATGGGGGATGGGGGATTTATGGACAAAATATCCTCACAACCTCAAGTTGACGATCATGGTACTAGGAAAATACAAATAATGCTGATTTCTTCATAAATGGAACACTTAGTTTAGAGTGATTGTTTGGTTATCACATTGTACAATATTTAGGTCAATGCGTATGTAAGATAACAAGTTGTTTAGCAAGGAATTGTCCTGTAGATAGGTTCAGTCCTAGCGAAAATGTAATTATTGCATTTAAGGTAAGTGATGATCTCAGACTGACAAAAACGAATTTGTAATCATTGGTCCGTCGCTGATTTAAACATCATTCATAAATGGTGCATTTCACAATAGGCTCAGGAACAATCTTCTGAGATGTCCACATTGACATTCTACGATGCAGTCATTCAGAATTTGGTACATTCCCTCGTATTGCAAAAATGTTGCTTATCTAAACATTTCTAGTAATCGGGGCCCGCGAACCTTCGGCTCAGTCGTTTTGCATGTGGTACTGGGTATTCTAAGTCACAGGCTCCAAAACAGGCGGAGTGCTTGGAGGTTTTAGATCTACGTAGACATGCCTTGCGAATGAGTGCCCTCCAACTGCCTCACTCCACCTCAATCCCCGATCCATAGTTTGCTAGGTTATTAATTGTATTGGCTATTCTGGAACTCATTCGTCATTTAGCCTGAACAAACACCAAAATCATCCATTGCATAAACACGAATGGACCAAACAATGGCAGTCGTGGATGTTATGCATAATTCAAGCATTTTGTATTGGTGTCACACGTCATACGGCCAGAAAACCGAACGATTCTAATGAAAGTTGAATGGATGAAGATCAAATGGAAACTTTTGCAAACGCAAATTTGCTAGCCCAGTTGAATGTGAATCAGTGCAATCGGGCCAGCTGAATATATACTCATCCCATGGGGACTTTATTAGAAAATTAAAAAGCATGACTTTTGAATTAATGAGAAGCAAATCAGGAAGAAATGGTTTTGCATTTGGATGAGGATAACTCGGAGAACACGAGAAACCGTTGTGCAAAATTAATGATTTGGGAAAGAAAATATCACCCTCTGAAGGCCCTCTGGGGCTAGAAACAAAGGAACGCTCCTCCAAACGAGGCATTCACAAAAAACACTTTACACATTTCGATTCCGCAGAGAATGCTGTTGCCAAGCGCACAACAAAAGTCGTTATTCCCCCATGAGATGAGTTTACATTCTTTATTTCGATATTAGAGAAAATATAGGCCGAAATATCTAGAATATTTCATAAACTAGGCAGCCTCAATTTTCTTTTTTCGGTTCTTCTACTACGACTTTTATTGGCATATAAGTGGCTAGTTTAGAAGTATCCGTTCAAGGACTGTCGTGACAATGAGTTATTGTCAGTTTGATTTTAACGTAAAGAAATAAATGTAATTGTGTCCTGCTTTCTTGACTGCCACTGCCGTCCACTAACAACAGCTGACGAACGAAGAAAGAACCATTGAATATCTTTAACTTTTGTCGATGTTTTATTAACCATTGATGATTCTTGATTTTTCCTCTTTTTTTCTATATTATATACTCTCGTACAGCAGGATCAATAAGCAACTTCATCGAAAGTAGTCCGTGCAATGAACATGTGAGTTCTTAAAACCTTCAACAAAATAGACATAAATTTAACATTTTAAACTAGTCCTTATTATTCGCGTTTCGCCTTGTCCAACTTATAAAATCCCTTGTTCGTCAATAATCAGTACCTGACCCAAGTCATTTCTCTCCCACTCACTGGCAATTCTGAATCTTCTTCGATCTAACATTTGAACGCATGTTTCGTTCATCAGAGTACTGGGTGATTTGTTTCGCGTAAACTTTTGTGTAAATCCGATTACAGCTTAGTCTCGTTCTTTCAAGTAACACAAATTGCTCGCATCAGCATAGTCACGCAACGTAGCACTTGTGCACATGCGAGTACTTTAAACTATATCGACAGGAAGTACTAGTTCAACTTGGCACACGCGTGAACGCACAAGGACAGACATAAAAATGCACTTTGCTCAACACAGAAGATCAGGTAGGATGTTGCTCACCTGTTAGAATTCCCACGCCTGATGAACCGCTCGTGTTTGTTTCTGTTGTCAGTTACTGTTTTTTATCCTGTTTTCTTACAAATCTTTACGTAGTCAGCCGAAATTCTAAACCCGATTCTGAGAACCGTCTTGGGGTTAATTTATTCGTGAATACGGAGGTGATAGTAAAGTAGAGACTGTAGCCTAGGTTAATGGAGGATCACAAATATCATGCATGCTGCAACCAAATGTTTCTTACACATTAGGAAAAGAAATTTTTCAATCTTCTGGCAAAGACTGAAAGAATCTAGTCCCCTTGGAATGTTATTGGTTGCTCACGAAGACTGCGATCAAACCATGTGATATTTTAACTAGCTGTCAGTTGACATCCTCATCAAAATTTGTGCATTTGAACAATTAGGGAAGATGAAAGGCTCGATTTTAAAGCGTTCGCATACAAACGTTTATCATGTCAGTCTAGTTGTTATCAACTAATAACGGCCTGGTGTGGACTGTCGTTGACCACAAAGCCAGCTTTGTCACATTCACTTACTTGTGTCTTCTGGTATGTAAAATCACATTAAGATGAACAATTAAGTCATTTGGGGCAAGCAAAACTCGATGTTAGTGCTTGACGAACAAACCTTAGACTGTTTGTCATTAGCGGGTTGTTGTACTTGTACATCCAAACGAAGTTCCTCACCGAGTCACACTCTGTGCACCAGGTCCAAAGGCAGTTGATTTAAAACGTTTACGTGCACCGAAACACCTCTAGTCCAGTAAGCGTATGAAAGAGACTTAATTATAAGTGGACGCATGATGGTGGCTAAGAGCCTGGCCACTGACATTTGCTTGTGCACAAGTGCACCAGGACGCTCTTAGTCAAATCTGCAAGGTCTTTGAAATTCATACTTCCATTATTCGGCCTCAGTGAGCCTAAGTCAAATTTGGGAACAAAGACACAATGCCACTGAATCCCATCCGCACACCGAGCGTAGAAGTGTATATGTTTGTTGGAGCACAGAAGCAACATACGGAATAGCTGGCGGTAGTAGGCAAAGGAGAACAGCACGCCGCGTAGATTTTCCTGTAAACATGCAGATTATGATTTACAGCCCTTCGATATATTTACCGGTTAACTCAGTTACGCATTCGGCCTCCTCGATTGACCACATTGCTTGGATTTTTATTCTTTCGGTCGAATTAGATGAATCACACAATCCTATTCCCGTCATTTACTCCTCGTTCATCTGAGACCGAATATGTGCGTGTGTGTGTAAGGTTCATTTTTGAAACGGTTCCTCCAAGCAACGTAATTCATTTTGTTGCTCATATTTGGTACTCAATACAGCAGCTGAATGAGCTTAAGTTGTTTGGGTGGACCGTTACACGTAAACATGACTAACCAACCGCAGAATTTCTAACTCGGTGTGAATTCCTAATTTGAGTGTTTTCGCAGACTTATTGTAAAGCTGTCAACCGCCTCATAAAGGAGAGCGTATTGAGCGAACCGAAATTCTCGTTACGTTATCCGCTGACATTGGAGTAGGTCACATTTACAAGTGAATCATGTGATTATCTCCGTGTCACTTCACGTGTGCCCTTATGTCTCGTCGTTGTTTGTCTTGTAGCAGTGCTTACATTTTGACATTTAATTATGGCCATTGGGAAGGTATCTTTGTAGTCAATGAAGCATGTAGATAAACTCTCACAGAACAGTCTATCGTGCGTTGAACAAACTTGTTTTTGCTGAAAACTTTCCACAGCGTTGCGCACACCGGCCGGGGATGGTAAGACAAAGAGTACATTAAGGTGACGTGAAAACTAATTGTGTATTTTCCAATTAGAGCTCTGTATCTGTGTTTATGTAGCCAAATGAATTCGAAAGCCTCGTAACTTACTACTGCGATGGTTCTTTTAGAATGGACTGAGAATTTTACGCTGGAATTTGCGTCAATAATTTCTATGGAATTTTTCTGAATTAAAAACAACTATAATGTATTTTAGCAGGCGGTAGAAACCTAGATATGATATTTTGGACAACAGGGGATTTACGAGTAAATACAAGCAAATGAGGTTCGTCAGCAGCATTGTCAGTCTGCTTTCCATCGGTTATATTCTTGCAAGGGAAGTGAAAACAATTCGACCATATTTGGGATTCGGTTGCCCCTGAGTGAATGAGTTGCTCGAACCTGGAACTCGAGACTAATATGTTAGCACATTCTGATCAGACGCAGCAGTCAACATTTTGCAAAAATCAACAGCCTGAGCTACGGCCAACACAGCTTTTCAAACCCATTTTGACTACGTTTGGGCTTGAAATGCACGTTCAGATCGGTTTTCCGAAGGAGATTTTTCCTTACCGTGAGGCCTTAAATCTGAGAACAGACAATCTTCTTCCACGAACGTCTGAGAATAAATAACTCGTCAAACAATGTGAATCACACAATCAATCAATCATCCAAAGGCATGGATAAAAGCGAGGCCGGATGGGATATGTGTGATGCGCATGTTAACCTTGGATGCTCACAGTCGTTTGAACAAATACTGGAATATAATCACATAGGCTAGGTACCAGTGCAAACAAGTAGTGGATAATGAAACCATTAAAAGTATGTGATTGGTATTCAGTTACGTATTACGAATTTCTAGAAAAGGGAAAGGCTATAGTTAGCTTGGAGACCAAAGAAAATTTCAAAATATCCGGAAGAAATCGGAGACAAAACATGGGTCACTATTCTGCCATCAGGACCACGATCTACCGAAGAGCATAGCACGCTTAAAATGGGGCTCAACTTCACCATGACAGAGGTTTTAATAAAGAATGCCATGCTGAGTTGAAAAGTATACTGAACTAATCTGGCTTCCCAGGAGACCGCACAAGCGAACTAAGGAAAAACCCTAGTCCCCAACACGATCCGTTCGCGGCCATTTAACGCTAACCGGAATATGGAACACAAAGTACTAGGCATTCTGAGAAAGTACAAAAATATATTCATCTTGTCGGCCGACAAAGGACGAAGAACGATCATCTTGGCCAAGACCGAATACACTGAGAAAGCAAGACAACTACTAAATGACACAAGCAACCACCGTTTACTAATCACTGACCCAACCACAACACTAGAAAAGGAGATCAGTAAGACCACAAAGAAGTTGCAAGACTAGTAAAGGATCATCAACGAGGAATGCTGGAAAATGAGGGGCGTGGACTCTAAGGCTGCACCACGGACTAGCAAAGGTTCACAAAAAAGTCATTCCTCTTCGATCCACTGTCTCCCTTCTTGTAACTCCAACTTATATGTTAGCTAAAAACACTGTTAAGACGTCTGAAACCATTGATAAGGGAATCAAACCACTCCGTGATGAACGCCAATCAATTCTTGGGGAAGCAAAAATAATTCAAAGTTGAATAGGATGAAGCGATGATCTCCTTTGATGTTTCCGCGGTGTTTGCTTCAGTTTACCTAGATCTAGCAAAGCAAATGACTAAAAACATCCTGCACGAACATTATCTGGACAAACCACGGAAAACAAACGATTTACATGCTTCATATGTACCGATGACATGCATGAACAAGTTAAAAGAACACTGTTACTTATAAACGGTCCCAAAATTTGAGACCAAAAGAGGCAATGAAAATGGGGAAAGAAGAGTCAAGTGCATTAACTGTGACAAGTCCCATATCGGCAAAACCGAGAGAAAAGTGACTGCTTGAAAGTACGAACACAAACTATCTGCATGAACACAGGACTCACTCTCTCATATTCGTCCATGAAGACCAAGAAGGATAAAAATTCAATCGGGATAACGTCGATATTCTGGAATAAGTAACTTCAAGACCCACGAGTGAGTTACTAGAAGTCCAGCAATCTTCAAACACTTCAAACAAAAAACATCGAGATGAATTACATGTAGATTCGGATGACAGGCAGATAACTCAGCTGACTGAGAGTACCGGAATGCAAGTCATAAAGACCCATGATCGCAAATATAACTCATTTATACGGATCTCTCTACGGAAGTGAATCAAACAATTTTCACAGACTCGGAAACAGCACAACTGAACGGATCAAACCTCTCAGGTAGAGTGTAAATCTACGGTCGAAAGTCAAACCAGTGGAGATCAGGGAGAAAACAGATGCACACTTCCGAGGCCAAGGTCGTCGAAGTGTTTCAAGGTCAATGTCAAGGTCAACGCTATAAATGTAGAAGAATGCCAGCAACTGCGTACTTGCACTGATGGTATCAACTCAACAGGTGATGAAACCCTTGCGAGTTAAACACTAAGCTCAGCTTTGAGAACTCCATGAAACCAACAGCCTAAGTCACGACAGGCACAAATTGTTAAATCAATTTTGCGACGGATTTTTCTACAACTGAGCTGATCTAGTCCCTGAGAAAAATATTCCCTAATTTTGTCACCTTAGGTCACAGAGGACTATTAGGAATGCCCAAGTTCCGACAGGCATTAACCAATTAAGACGGCTTCCCTACTTTCTGCTAGTCTACAATTTGTCGCCTAAAGGAAGACAAACACTCCGCTGTGCTCGAGCCCTCTCCAGATTTCTGGTATTTAGATTTTTATTTAAGCCCTTGATTAGGTCAATTTGAAAGGAAAGCATTTATAACATCTTGTGCTTGTTTAAACAAAACAAAATCGCTCTGGATCACGAAATACGATTATTTTGTCAATCAGAAGACAACTTGACAACACATGTTTCTGGTGAATTCAGTCTCAAGTCATCCACAACTCCGAAGTTGACCATTTGATTTTATCTTTCTCCCCAACGCTCCTATTCCTATTGGTTATTTTCTGCAAGCTAGAAATGTCGGTCCAAGAATGAATTAATCAAAAAACGTACGTGTGTCCAGAACTAGATTTCTGGAACCCAATTATTGCGTCGACTTGAATATCTTGATTAGTTGAAAAGTAATCCTCGCCAACCGAGGTGTCTTACGAATGAGAAGCATACAGTTTGAACCTGAAAATACCTTGTGTGGACATGCCATCACAGAGTAACAAGTTTTTTCATTGAGAATGTAGAATTGGTTTTCGGACAACAAGTCTCGTTTAATAACTTCATAAATGCCAATGGTCGAGGATTTGCACGGGAATTTTGTATTTCCATTCATGTCATGAAATCCAAAGCAATGCTATTTTTTGCCTGGAATTTCTAAGTTGATTTTGATGGCTTCATGAACGTTGGATGAATGTTTATGCTTTTGCTCATCAGTAAACTAACAATCCACGCTTTCAGACAAGCAAATGTTTTTGATGACAGAACTCCGAAGCTTTCCTCATCCGGTTGACATTGTTGTGTCACTCATATTATTCACCTATTTTCACTATTTCACGTTGTTGCTAATGATTCAAACTATAGTAACGGTTAGTATACCCTAGAACCTTAGCCGGAACCCTTTGGTTTTACTGCAAATAAATCGCCCTCATCA
Organism: Fasciolopsis buskii; assembly: GCA_008360955.1. Lineage (NCBI taxonomy): Eukaryota > Metazoa > Platyhelminthes > Trematoda > Plagiorchiida > Fasciolidae > Fasciolopsis > Fasciolopsis buskii. The sequence continues at coordinate 67,580 of LUCM01001015.1, read as the reverse complement.
TTTGATAAATTTTGTCCCATTTGTCAAGCTTTTGATACTGGTAAACTTCTGAACACTTTCACATATTAGTTCAAAATTACCCGAACAAGAACTCTAAGAGACAACATTATCCTCTCTGGCTAGAATCAAACAATAATAATAATAATAATAATCTCATCATCATCTTTCTTCCGGGCAAACTGGAGACACGTAAATTTTGCATTGTAATATATTTCCACATTACTTCCTCTTAGAAATCAACCATTATTTATTTGGGACTTTGGAATCACATCCGCCTGACCTCGTTTGACCTGACAACACTTGATAAACCGAAAATTTTACTTTGAAAAATTTATTTTTCCTTTAGTGCAATCCATTTATTTTGGTTTAAATATATATATATATATATATATATATATATGTATAGCGGTGAACCGCAAACCTGCCTTGCTAATACTAGCGAATACCAGAAATACTTGACA
>LUCM01001015.1:0-60088 GCA_008360955.1 Fasciolopsis buskii | reverse complement strand
ATTGTAAAACTTGCCTTGAGAAAGACTACCCACGGTAGTCGAAACGTTGGCGCATTACATCTACCGACAACGCTGTGTTATTAATATTATATCATTCACAATAAAAACCAATACATGGCGCATCGATTTTTCGATACACTCCTTACGTCGTTTGGTCCGGATAATTCCATTTTTACTTTCTTATAGAAGCCAAAATTTCAGTACACGAGAATACACTTAATGCGCAAATAAGAATTTCCAAACACCACTACCGGGACTTGCACGAAAACGCTGGTAGACACAATCTCGAATTCCAATGCTCACCAATCGAATACGTTCTACAAACAAATGATAATCATAAATGAACACCGAATACACTGAAATAGTATCATGTAGGTGTTCAAAACAGCGGAATTAAATGACATTAAATGATCAAAATGCGAAAGTGTACTTCAACGATCAAGTACGTTTCGCGGTATCCCCTGAAAAATGCCCTTACTTTGGGCTGCTCACGGGTGAAAAATGCTGTTTTCGTTGTTACCTCCAGTGTTTTGTTTTAGGAAATCCAAACGCAAGTGCACAAAAAACAGGTTCAAACAGGAAACAGTTTCTTCTTGTTGTCAAAACGGATAATGTTTCCAATCAAGAATTTGATTGCAACAGATCGAACTTTTTCAGTTTGCATGGCTTTTCAAACATTGCCGTTCTCGGACAATCTGTTGTGGGGTGAAACGTACAAGAGCATGAACCAAAGCGTACGAGAGCTCATGACAGAACCTTGTCGCGACCACTGATCTACAAAAAACCAATCTGATAAATCCACTTGTTGTTTGGGAGAAATGCGTTAAACTTACAGTGAGGTCGAGTATGTTTAGAGGATTGTGCAAATGCCTTGGCTGTTCAAAACTTGATGCCTTCTTGGATGGTCATATTTGCATGAGGACCGTCGATAATAATGTACAAGACAAAAACAGAATGAAATCAGCCCTTGTTGCTCATGCCAGCGCGGACAAACTAGAAATTTGGGCCAATGGAAACAGGAAATTTACTCTTAGTCACATACCGTATCGCATTGTGTGAGGTGTTATTGTTTAGTGGGCACTTGTAACTGGATGCATGGGTTCAGAGACTGGAAGAAAAGAAAGAAGTATGCCGAAGCAGTAAGAGCAAACGTGTTGTTCAAGGAATCTATCTAACAGAATGAAAAAAGAATTGTAAAATTTAGTATCGGAACTATTGCTTCACAGAGTAAATTTAGCACGGATTAGACCGCTATTCATCGCAACTCATTGTAGCAAAGCATAGCTATGGTAACGTATGATGATTCCTTGATCCAGCAAGTTGCAGCCTAGCGGAATTACTTGAGGCTGACCACACAATTTACAAATATATTTTAGAGTGTAGATATTTGCAGCAAATAAGTAGATAGATAAATAGACCGACTGATTGATTGATTGACTGATGGAGTAAGCAAGTGATTCAATGAGTGATTGAGTGCGTGTGGGTGAGTAATCCATTCATTCAATTATTGATGATTATGCCTACTGAAATCATATGTTGTTTTTGTTTTTTTTTACAATTTACCGTTCGGTTTTAATTTTTCCTCCACCACCAAGTGCAATTCGCAAAAAATAAGATTACAGATGGTTCACTGTGCAAGTGACACGCATACCCGGAGCAATCGGTTCTAACTAGAAAAGTGGGAACACTAGGTAATTCGGAAAAGATCTCAGCAAATTACTGAACGTCCTTAACGTATGATGTGGTATTCGACCCACTATCCTGATTAGGCTGAACCGTAGACTGTTACTGGTAGTAGTTGAGCAAGGCGGTGGATGACCGTTTGTGACAGAGCCTTTGAGCGAAAAAGTGTTTATGCGAACTAATCTTATAAATTTATTCTCGGTCAAATAAAAGAGTCGAAGTTCGCTTTTGGATTGCCCAGTAAGTGAGCTTTCATAAAAGTGCTCTCACCGTGTTTGTACTACGATACGTGCGTGACCGTGTTTTACAAAATACTGAAAGTTCACGATTAAAAGCAGGGATACGATGGCGAAAGTTTTATTTTTTTTTTCTTTCAGCCTGTCGTACTTGACTAACGTAACCGAATTTTGAAGCATCGATTTTTTAGACATTACGTATTTTTTAGTGATTGGCGGTATTTTTTTTATGTACACATACTACAAAGTTACCAGTTTGAGTTCATGTAAAACCCTATACTGGGTATGCATCCCAGGAAAACCAGTGTTTCAAATACCAGCTACTAGCGACCTTTTATTTTTCTCGGTTGATGAACTCATATCCGCGGATCTATTGAAAAGAGCCATTGTTTATCTGGCACTTCCCACTTCATTTTTCCAGTTATCATGACACTGTTGACGTCCTCAAAGTGATGCACACTTTCAAACCATTTATTACATCTATCTTCTAAATTATGTCATTTGTTCCGCGAGACTACGCGAAACGGACGCATTGTTTTGTTTGTATTCAATCCACTGGTTTAAGCACTTGGATGAGTCATTGTGCAAACTGCTAATCCTTAAGCCTCATTGTGCGAAAGTCTCAATCGATCAGAACAATTTGATTCAAATCTTCGTAAATATGCCCAGCTTAAACAGATTACCCCAGCCGGACAAACACTGTTTCTCGTTGTGAGGGATTGTAACTGTCAGTCGTGATTCCTTGCCACAACCAGAACGATTGGAGATTGCGAGCATTAATGGGCGGAATCAAACCGATGTAGAACACATAAGCAGGTATTCGTAAAAGAAATAAATCGGATTCTTGAATGTCGCCCATATCCGGAAAGTTGCATGAAAAGAGGCTACTCGCGCAATTCCTCAGACCAGGTGAGAGTCACAGAGCAGTCTGTGTAAATCAACTTGAATCTCTAGGTCTTGGATTCAAAACCCGCTACTACCGGTCTCTTCTCGGATTGACAGAAGATAACCAGTTGTAGCCATCTTCACGAACTACCGAACAACTTGATTTTGCGGAAGCCATTCCACCGACAATCAGTGAATGAGACGACACAGGATCTAAGTCATAAGAATCATTTCTTTCTTATCCTTTGTGCATAAGAATAACGAAATCCGGTTAGGTGACAGATTTTATCTGTCGGCTGTGATCTTTGGCCAGGTGAACAAGAACCTGCCGATCAACTGGGAAAATCCTGTACGGTCTATCATCATGTACGGCCGAAGACTGGAAATACAGAGAAAGCCTAATGAATACCTATTTATTGAAGGGAGTAAGACTGAAGCAATGTGGTGATCCCGTGACCAAACTATGTAAAAATTCATCGGCTACCTATGTTTTTGAAATTGCACTCTAGCTCCTATTTAGATCCCTATTGACATGCATCATATCCTACAATCCCACATTTGACTCACCCTAACATACTAAATAATGAAGTGATTGGCACCAGCTTTTGGACGTTCTTGATTAGATTATCCGTGTCTAGTCTAACGGAGGTCTCGATAAGCAAGGATCCATAAAGGGCTATTTCAAAACCCAGTCACACTGGGTTCCTTACTGTCTATTTTTGTAATGCATCTCTGACGTCAAAACTTACATTGTTGTATATGAGTATGAAAAGACACGCACACAAAAAGGTGACTCATTGCTTCTATGTACCCCTAATAAAAAAACAAATATTGCAATGACACCATCGTTACTGCTTGCTTTCAACCGTTCTGTGTCCCTGAGTTTATTAGCTTGTTTTTATTGCATCAGCATTACCAATGACCGCACCGGAAGGTGCAAAGAAGTTCAGCTGTTTTTTGTTGTTACTAGTCGAACGCCTAAAATCCTTTTCATGCTGGGCTTTTGATTCTTAATCAACAAACAAAAAATTCACGGTACTCGAATCTTGTTTTCTTTTCTCACGGTGTTTACGTGATCAGCATTTGATCAATTGAAAGCTAATTCAATCAGCCCAAAAAGATTAACTCGGCAACTTTCTCAAATCTCGAGGGACTTTGTTACTGGCGATCACTAATGCATGCTGATCAGTCAGAGAAGAGCTTTACCTTTTGATCCATCAATACGTGCACTCTCCGTATGAAACTTACAAGCTAACCGGTCTCCGCCAGTAAAAGCGTAATCCAGGACAACAACGTTCATCATTAGATAACTGTCACTATTGTGATCTAGCGCGTTCGATTTTTCACTGACTGAGAAAACCATTCATCTTCCTACCGGAATCTCCCATATCCGAAGGGGAAAACATAATCCGACGAACCTTTCGCAGACTTCATCAATATGAACTTCCATCGCCTGAAGCAAAAAAACTGTTTCCCCTCACCCTCTTTAGTTTGACACTGTGTACAACCAACACGAAACCTGGTCAACTTTGTCCGGCATCCTTGGACAAGCATTTGCATCTTGTTCGAATGTATTTGACATTCCACGTGATCACTCATCTCTTTTCGTTCTCAGGGCGTACGAGCAATGTACGAAATCTTCCCAGACGAAGTTCTCGGTTCCGGACAATTTGGAATCGTTTACGGGGGTGAGTACCTTGATTCAGGTACAAATTTCAATTTGTCTGGTTTTGCAAACATCACTAAAATTGACATTATAATCACGGAGGGCAGACTACGGATTTTCAATCACGTTTTATAATAGTTACGAAGCATTCCAATGATTTTATCAAGCCGATCACTACCGTCAAAAACACTTGGATACAAAGCATGTATTTCCACAGACAAAACGAGATTTTTCTTATTCTTTCACGTCCGTTTTTCACAACTAGCCCCAGTATGGGTAAACGGGTTTGCGTATGTTATGTTTCGTCTAGGTAGCATGCCTAGAATGCAACATTTTTTCGATTTTTGCTGAACAGCCCAAAAGTTTGCTGGCTTTTTTTACGAGAGGATTCTTTTGTTTTGTTACAGCATTTTCTAATGGTTGAACCTAGCTGTCCACATTTTCTGAATCATGTGTATAAGCTGTGAATGATTTTAAAATGACGTGAAATGATCTAGAACAAAACAGCCATTCGGTGCGTGTAAGTGTGGCTTCAATAGCAAGTTGTTTGAAAGCCTCAGGAATCTTCGATTAGATCAAACTTGCTCCAATTGAATAGTTATGGATTATATCATCCACCTCTACTCAGCAGGTTTAGGGCTGTAAGTTGCTGAATTTCAATTAAAATCCAAATAACCCTGGCTCGAAAAGCACTACATCGAAAGCGTTTAATATTTCCGAAGTAACAGGAAAACGAACAGTGCATTTTGGTTTACCAATAACAATCACAGAAAATATCAATATTTTCATACACACATACATATCAACGGGTAGAACCGTGCACCAACATTCCGGAACGTAAATGGAACAATGCACATTACCCGGAACTTGTACGGGTAGCAAATCTGAATCCCCGTTATATCCCTCATTCAGAAAGAGACATGAAAATTAGCTGCTTACACAATTCGTCATATCAGATGACATTAGTTGAGCGACTTTCACTGCTCGGCTTGAACCTGCACGACTTAGTCAAGGAGTAGACGAAGGCATCTCACCGACACACAACGAATGAAGAGACCTAGAATCAAATGTCGATTATCAACCAACCCTTGTGGTTGTTTTTTTATATATAGGTATAGGCATCCAATTTATTTTGAAATCGGTTCATCATTTCAGCCAAACGACAATGCTCGAGATGTTCTATTTTTACTTATATTATTAAAACCATATTGGCTGCACTCATTTTGAACCTGAGTTGGGTGCAAATCAATAGAGGGCATTTGTCATCACAGCTCAGGACAGGCCAGAGGACGATGTGTGTTGTTTGTCTAAAGTATTTGAAATGTTCATCTTCACACTAGTCAAACAGAGTTCATGATCTTGGTGCACTCGAAACCCGTGCATGACAGACATCTAAGATCTAGCAATTGCATGCCCCATTAGTTGATCTTCGAAGCCAAATGAAAAGGAATTTCGACGTGAACATCAATGGTTTTCTGCCTGACTCGGCCTTGTTCGCCATGAGCATGAATACAAAGGGTGCAAATAAGCGTGTGTTTATTGTATCACAAAGGATCGGGTGTGACTGTATGCAAATTATCCCATACAATTTCACTCGAAAAAAGGGGACGGCAACATTTTCGTTGACCGCTCCGTTATCCCCGGGACTGGATTTGACAATCGGATCCTGGGATTTTGATGGCTGTTCTGCAGTTGTGCAACTTAATCGGAAGTGATGCAATTTTCCCGTACTGATTTCCCGAGTCAACAAAAAAATGAGCCTCACATTTCACGGAAGTAGTGATCATGGTTTGGCACATGTTATGCGATTAGAATGGTCATTCAGTGTTTCGAGGTCATACAAATGTATTTTCATTGGTTTGCTAAGTTGACTGTCTTTTAATTATGAAAATGCAAACGATTTATTATCTGCGTGAGAAGTGTAGAACATAATTGGACTAGACTCAAGAAAATAGGGATTCTTTAACCGTTGAGTTTGGTATCCCTGTTCCCTTAATAACAGTCGCCGGTATCTTTTGTGGTAGATTCATTTGATGACCAAAACTCGGTGCTGCTAAAATTTTCCTTTCAGATTTTAGCAACGGTGCCCCCCCAGTCATATTCCATCATCATTTTGCCTCCATCAACAATGGCCAACGTTCATTGTTAAAAGATGTCCGCGAGAAGTAACCATATTTTCGACAGTTTTCCAATTACACTCAGAAATGTTCGTAGCCTCAAACCGTAGGCCGATACAAAGTTGATATCCCACCATGCTAACTTCCATGTTCAAGGGAGCTGCGTGATTCAAGATATAACCTGCAATCAGTACTACCCATACACAATTTGTACCGTACAGGGCAATTCACAATCTGATTCCGGTTGTTTTCACATTGGTCAGTTTTTAGGTCGCACTTATTCACGAGCTTAATTTGAGTCAGTTTGTTCCATCCAACTTCATCCTTAAAAAAGTCTAACTTAAGGGTTTTTGCCGGGTTAAGCGTGACAAGACACGAAAGCCATACTGAAAAAACGCTCTGCCTTAAGATCGTCTTGTATTTTGTCTTGAACGGGAACTATTACGCCTAAATTGCCGAGTGAGTCGCACACCCCTCCTGCTTGTCTTCATCGTAGCGCACGCTTTCAAGTTGTCCGCTTACTTGAGCATCACGTTTTCGCAGTCCAATCTGCACGAACAAATGCGAGCAAAGTCTGTCATCATTATTCCCTTCTCAAGTGTAGCAACGGATTTGTGCACGTGCTGATTTTCTCGGACCTAGTGCAGTCCCTCATCGTTTTAAGAATCTCGGAACACCCGAATCAGAAAGTCCGCATTCGACCTGACAGAAGAGCGCATCTGGTCATCATCGCGATCATGAACATCATCTTATAGTCATGGCAAGCGCACAACCGGAGTGGATTTGGTCAGTGACTTGGGTGGTCGGTGGGCAGGTTGTTCATGCGGAAAAGTTACATGAAGTGTGAACTGGATGCTCTCAGAGCCTGTGAAGTCAGTAGAAGAGATTTCTGTTGAGAACACGCAGCACAGGCTGCTCCACTCGAGTTTAAACATGACTGAGCAAACTTGATTTGCCAGAATAACATTGAATATTCCCTGATCACGGAATAACCGTTCATTTTCGAGCAGAGAACCAGTTCTGTCCGTGTGTGATACATTTTGTAAGTTCGTATTTCGAAAATATCAAGAAGGCAGTGACTAGCAAATGCTAAACATCCTTTGTTTCACGATCGCCAATGAAACACCGATCGTCAACCGGAACAAATCATAATACAACTTTCGAGTTTTGGACAGAACTAAAGGTTTATTTAGTATGCGAATGATAAGCTTTAGAAACAATTATTTTCAACGATGGATGAACATTTCCCCCTGTGTTTGAACCCAGTTAATCGCTGCTGCTTCTCAATAGAAACAGGTTGATTCCAATGAAAAAATCAGAATTGATTTCTATGATCATTTAAATGCAGTTTTCCCGATTTGTGGTCCCGAGGATCCTAAAACGCATAACTTATTTGCCTGTCTTTATGTGATTTCCACTGTTCACCGGTGATTCCTCATCGGGTTTGATTACACTCGTTATCGCCCGCAGTCTGGATATCTTCCAGGTGTTTGCGAAAGGCTGACTCTCCAGGTACATGCAAACTGACAATCGAGAAATTTGAAACTACCGCCCAAACACAAACAAATGTCTGCGGATTCTTTTTCTCCGCACATTTCTTCGTACCATCGAGTAATCATCATTTTTTTCGTTCTCACCCTTGCAGTTTTCATTCTACCTTCACTTGGTTCGTAGCACTAGGTCATAGGATACACGTAAAAGAAACCGATCATGTTTTGCTGCTCACATTGAAAAAAATCGGATAAGATTTTTGTTTGATCCGACTGAAATAAAAATTTTCACTTTTTTGCTTGTTTCACGCAGTTGGGAAAGTTCTTCGAACTTATGTTTTGGTGAATAGTGCTCATTTGCCAATTGCGGTCGATTTGCGGTACCGTTATAACATACGAGCTCGTACCTTTGACCATGGTGATATGAAAATTTTCATTTACTCACGCATTGAAGCAATATTTATGTACCTGCCCTTCGACGATATTTAGATGCTAGTTTTGAAAGAGTACCGAACCGTCCATTCCCAGTGTTCAGCTACATGTCAAATCGTTTGTCACAACTGGTGAACTTTTAGCGTCCGAGGCCATTCAGGAGCCGGAGTCATAATATCTTCAGCTCAGGACACTGTGCTAGATATCGAAAACCATACGTGTACAATCGTGCGAACCGTGTGGAAATGACGCCCTGTGACACCTCGAATTCAATTCCTATTTGGCTGCCTTCATGCATTTCCGGGCCATATAAAGGTAGTACTTCATCAAGATTATTGCTTTGTCAAAAACAGTTAGGTCATGTGATATGATCAGATTTGATAAGAAGATCCCCAGTACAAGATTCAATAACTAAACCCAAAAATAAAGCGGGAAAAACATCCTGACCGGTGGGGCAAATTTTTTGACTTTGCCCTTGAGGGGGGTTGATCCGTTTAACTTTTGCCATGCAAACACCTCATGACAAGATAGAAGGAGTAAGCTAAGAAACGTCGTTGTGTAGGAGACAAAGGTCAAACTGTATGCTACGGTATGGATTTCGCTGCGACAAAGGCAGGAAATGATCCGTCAGTGAATATCTCAAGTTTTCGACCAGCTTTCTATTGCTGGTTCGAGATTATTCATCTCTTATTGCTTGCTGATTCGATATTCGATAGCTAGCCGCAAACTACCTTCAGCAAACATTATACTGCTATGCCTGTACTAATGATAATGATGAAATAAAAGGAACTAGAAGGAGTCTAGCGATGGGTAACTTAAACTATTTTTCTTCCGAACCACTAGTATTGTGACCTCCTGGAAGCAACCTCGTTTGAAGTTTAGTGTTCGAGACACAGAAGTAAGCAACAATGGTAGCAGGAAAAACAACAGTCACTTGATATCATCGCTGAACTGACCATTAACTACCAGGGAAGAACTGTATACCTGTTTCATCTGAGTTGCTAGGACTCATCAACGGCAGTGCACAGCCACCGTGCCCGAACCGGGACGCGAACCCGAACAAGGACGAACGATTTGGAGTCGAACGCCTTAGCCATTACGCTACCGGGCAGGCTCTGAGCGGTTTTGTTGAATTTCACCACATGATGACGTTGCATGGCCACGGACTGCTAGCGCAATCGATCCCAAATGATAGATGACTCCTTTGCACGTAGCCTAAGTAGAACGAAGACTTTGAATATGACCTGGAGAGCTTGACTAGTTGGTACATGTTAGTAGTAGGAGATTGAATGTTTTCATGGAATAATTCATCATGTGATATTATAGCTCATCGAACCCGGTAATGGCCAAGGCGTTCGACTGAAAATCGTTCGTCCTTGTTCGGGTTCGAGTCCCATTTCGGAAGCGGTGGATATGCACTGCTGATAATTCATAACAAGGATGAAACAGCTGTACAGTGCTTCCATGGTTTCTTTATGGTGAGTTCAGCGATGATATTAAATGGTGAATTATTTCATGAAAACATTCAATCTTATAGTACTAACAAATACTAATATTGGTTATGGCTTTCTGTAAATATTCAGCAAGCAGAAGCATGCAGAGTTTTAATAAAATGGCCACAGTCAACTATGGGCCACAGGAAGATGCCGAATGGCAACGTGCACCTGATGAAAAATTGTGTTCACCTTCCGATTGATTCGTCAGTCGTATGATACCTGTATGCCAAATTTAGAGGCCAACTGATGTTGTCCGAGCAGACTTGTTGAATTTTGCAAACCCACTTGGTTTCGTACAGGAGCCTCAAATTCATTTTGGCGCGTGAACCTTATGTTGTTTTCAACTTTCATCAGCACTTGCTTGCCCAATTACCTTAAAGTCAGTTGATCAAAATAATCTTAGGAATTTTCTTACTACTCTTCTGGGCTAGTTCACAATTAGTGTACACCTTTGTGAATATTGGAATGATAATGACTCTGTTCTACACACTCGTCTCTTGCAGTCACTGGCCGATATCAGTGCACCAAAACTCTTGGAAAAAAGTTGTTTCAATGATCAGTTACCCAACAAAACAGGGTATTTTCTTCCGGTCAGGCCATTATTTTTTGATATAATTGACAAAATAGATATTGCCAATGCTCCAAGGTCCCTAGTCCCGTTGGAAAGTTACTTGGTTCTTCTCATTTTTGACGCTCATACGAACTTGTGAACAATTCAGTTGGCAGGACCTGTCCGGTTAACCTCGTCCAGGCGAATTGTGAAGATATAAGCGCTCCAGACTCATCTTGATGCTTGTTTACGTCACATATGGTGTTTCGATATTTACAACCGCAGCGCCAACCTCAGCGAAAGACCTTTGAGTTCATTAACATGTAGCTGACCCAGTCTGATGTACCATAGTCCGTGTGACTTGCTTTCCGCTTGTTTCCGTTTAGTTTTAGCCGCTTCATTTATGATAACTAATTCCTCGATCGTGCAGGTGCACTGAAATAAGAGGTACACAGAAGCTGATATATTTTAGAAGTCCTTGTCCCTCTTACTGGTCGGTTTCTTACGAAAAGTTTGCATACGCTGTTAGCAACTTCAACGGCCCTCCTATTTCATCACGCTTCCTCTTGATCTCAGTGAAATAATTCGACCCTTCTTTGGAAGAATCCATCGTTTACGTCATTAGCTAGACCATCCTTTGTAAAATTTATCTGTAGCTAGAAAATTTCGTATAGTTTTAGCTACTTCTCACAAGATGAACATTAGTTAAGGTGGATGTCACCTGTAACTGGTCTCGTCAGTCCTATTGTTTGCGTACAACTATCCAATAATCATTTGACTCCGGGAAACAGAGGTGGAAAATTTACTGCTTTTTAAGAGCACGCCTCGTAAAAATGTGGGGTTGCAACTGCTTTAAAATGACCGAATTCAGACATTGGTCCCGCATGCCAAAGCTGAATGTGACCTATAGACGGCAGCCATACGAATTAGCTCTTTGATACCTTCGTCTGCATACGAGTCTGATGTCTTATCACACCGCATTACAAAAATACTTTCGTAGTTCTATTTCCGCTTAGCAAAGGGAATCAGAGCTCGTCCAACATTCGTCCCGATTATTCAGACCAGATTTCTGCATACTATCTCATATTCATTCGACTTGGTGATCATTCTTGTCGAGTGGACCAAGCAGACTTAAAGCTTCGACTTCTTAACTATTGTGCAGTATGACCATTGCACATATACTGGCACAAATGTATAGTCCTTCACTAGAGTTATGATCGATTTGCACGCGCCTATTCTGAATGAGTAGTATATTCGTCCTGAAAACCAGAACAGGCGATTCAACGTTGAAATCTTCAAGGTCAACGGCTTTCACATTCGTTGGTTTGAAAGTGTTAACGTATTTTGTTAGTTAACCCAACCATCTTTCGCCACTCCCGGAAAAATCCGTCAATTCGTTTGTTAGGGAAACCATCGGTATATGTTTGGTTCATTATGTTTGTAAATCTCCTAAACACTGCCAAATAGTTGCGCTGATTTCGTTTGTAACCTCTCCACTTTCAAACCCCTATCTGGTTTTCCTAATTTTCGTCAAGCGATGACCACTTAGATGTCTTTATAATTCAGCTGTCAACAACATCAGGCAAGAGAGAGACGGACAAAATAGTCATTCGCCTGCTCCAGTATGTCACAGTATGCACCACTGTTGACTTTTCTTTCTCTAACTGTGCTCGCAAAATCGCATATCTAACCAATATTTTTACACACAGGACTTCAGTTGGCCGGGTATACCATCAGACAATACAGGTATATCTTGCACAATGTTATTTTCTAGGTCACTTTGCCATGCTCTTCGCTCCAGATGGTTCGCGCTTCTGTCTCACAAGGTACACAAAAAAGCATAAATTCCCAGTTTTATTTTCCGCAGGTCTTTAGCTTTAGTGTCTGTGGTATTTTTTGACTATTTTTAGATGTCCAAAACGGTGGATTTCCCCTTAAAACTAAGAAAATGATGTCGGTTTTGTTTTTGCCAGTCATTTCGGATTCTCCCTTAGTCATCCCGAGTTTGATAAGGCCGACCTCAAAGAGCTGAAGCCTGGCTACTGAATATAAATTCGTATGCCTCCACATTGACTATCAGTTCTAGTTGGTTGTACGTTTAACAAAGTTATTAAAATAACGGTGCCATTCTCAGACTTAGTTCTGCACGACGACACCCAATAGTAAGACGCTGAATAATATTCCACAAGAGCCCATTAATCTTCGTTGATATCGCCTTCTGCGATTCGCACTGAGCAGATGAACTATTTTTCCTAAGTTCATTTCAATTGCTCGTTAAATAGACATACATGCTTATAATATTTTATACTAGTGAAAAGCCTATCATTCTTCCGATGAAGGCTTGTGTAAAATCTGCCGTGGCTGAAATGCAAGCGAAAAAAAACATTGACATGAAAGCAATTATTATGTGTTAGTAGTAGGAAATGGAATGTTTTATGAAATACTTCACCACGTGATATCATCGCTCAACTCATCATTAAGAAACCATGGAAGCACTGTACACCTGTTTCATCTGAGTTGCTAGGACTCATCAACGGCAGTGCACATCCACCGCGCCCGAACTGGGACGCGAACCCGAACAAGGACGGACGATTTGGAGTCGAACGCCTTAGCCATTACGCTACCGGGCAGGCTCTGAACGGTTTGTTCAACTTCACCACATGATGTTGCACCTATCCGTGACTGATTTGCGCGGCCACGGGCAGCTAGTGCACACCAACCGATCCCTGCTTATAGATGACCTCTCTGTTGTATGACTCGTTTGACGAGGACTTCGAATAGCATAGTTGTAACCGGAAAAAATCAAAACGTCTTCCTGGTTGCAGTCAGGTACACTAAAAATTTTCCACTTCCGCTCCAGACATCTTTGCATAATAAAAGTTTTGTATTTTTTCGAAGGCCTAATTCTTTACCTGGCGGGTGTGGCTGCCACCTTTCGTCTTACTTTGAGTCAGTCGATCAAGGCAAGAGATCCTGAAGTGATTTCCCGTTATTCTGCTGATCGACGGATGATAGTATGATTGAAAAAACGAGTGGCGTTCAAAAGTTCGTCTAAAATTGGCTAGCACTGCCAAAGAGCTCGCTAATTGCAGCAGTCGTAAATCTTTATCCGCAGGAAATAATAATCTGATTCGTTTGTTGCTGATATTTTTGGATGGTTGACTGCTTTGAATCGATAACCACCCTTTGATTCAGGTAGTGCTTCAGTCACAATATGAATACCTCACCGTGGCTAACGCCAGGTGTTCATAAAACCGTGGAGTATTATCTTCGGATGTCACCCAACGAGATCTTAGAACTCAACTATTTGAATGCACAATTTGACAAAGTGACCGGTTTGCTCATACTTGGATTAGATTTGGACCGCTGCTGCAAGTGTTCCACTCGTGATCAATTCGACAAATGGGAATACATTCATGTCAGTGATGCCAGTGATAACTTATCCGAATCAAGATCGTAATGGACGGTAAATATCCAATCCACATTCTGACAACCTGACAATCACAGTTTTAGTGCATCATTTAGAAAGGCCCGTTACTATATGCTAGCAAGTTATTGGTTTGTAAACCGGAAATGTTACGTGATTTGCGATAGAAACATCTTTCTGCATGTTATTTGTAGTTCCCGAACTTTCGCTGATTGTTGCCGGACATCGGGTGATTGGAGATCACATGCACGAATCCATATTATTTAAAGCTGTTATTCAGAGCCTTTAATACTGTCCTGACTGGCGACTATGCGTAGTTATTGGTGGAACCAACTTTAAACTATCATATCGGAGCTGCAGTCTTGAACGAAAATAATCCGATTCTCACTAAGAACCGGATGTTTCTGGAATCGATGCCTTCACGTAAGAGCCAGCGCCTGAACTCTGAGTGATTCAAGCCTGCAACTTTTGCCGATCTGGCTTTCTCAGTTTCTGTTTTTACCGTTAGAAGTGATTTTTAATTCTCTTTTTGACAGGCGGTGTTCATCTGTTTGTTCGAATTTTTCTACCACCGATCACTTTTACATTTGAGAACCATCCAGTAGCCGAGATGCCCAGCCTGGACGATGGTGCATTTTCGTGGGCCACATCAAAATGAGTGCGAATGGATTATTATTCATGTTCTTCTAAAGTATAAGCTTTCTCTTTCAAATGAAATAATTTAACAAGTTGTAGTATAGAAGGATAGGTAAAATTTTCTAACCGTCTAGTGTCTTCGACCTAGGTGGTATTCAGAATCACGCATGGACATCCCTCGCATTTATTTTAGTAGGTTCTACCAGCTGAGCTACTGGTCATTACCAAGAGACGTGAAATTTTTCACTAGTCGTCTGCCCAAAACACCCAAGGAAGTGGTGTTCACCATAGCGAACCTTTCGTATTTTGACTGTTGGATTTCTCATGGTTGGATCGATTTCGCATTTGTCATATATGCCAAACCGAAATTTTTCGTTAGGTAATTATACTACTGAAAGCAAACGTAGACTTTTCGGGCGCTGTGTCCTCTTCCTGGGGATTTTATACCTGACCAGCAAGAATATTACGACCCATCGCGGTATGCTCTTTGAATGAACCTAGCATCCATTCACGCCCCCGAATGACTGAGATGGGATTCCATTAATGCCCAGACCAAGCATCCTAATCGAAACTATTAATTTTGGATGTAACAGTTTGACGGTGTAAATGATTTGGAAATTTCAAATGGCAAAGACCCCGTGAGAAACCGTCGGTCTTTTTGTACAAAAACTGTTCTGACTTTTGTGTCTAGGAAATGAAATTCAGTCAGCTAGTAGTACTTCATGATTGCAAGAAAATATTGCGCATGCAAAAATAATGGTACTTGCAATAATCGCATGGTTTCTGATCTCTCCGGCCCATTCCAGCTGCAAGAACCTCGGAAACTCTACCTGGATATTTGCAAAATGCACGGCAAAATATGATGGTACTAAATGTTTGCCTGATATCGCTGCTTCTTCTTTCGTTAGGCAATGACAGATTGAGCAGTCATCCGCTGCACCAAAACTTACTGGAAAGGAATTCCCACATGCTTACCAGCGTTTTCTATCTTCGTGGATCAGCAAGGATCGCGATATTTAGAGGAGAAGTCTAGTGATGCCCTCAAATAAAACTTATTTCAGATTAAAAGCGCTTTCTCTCATAAACAACAAACTCAACAGGTTTATTCAAATGACTGTGACGAACATGAGTTTGGTTAGCCAATTCCCCTAGGTTTACCTGGGTGAAATTTTGTTCGTTTTCCCATCTGGTTTGTTGAACGATAATCACGGTCGAACGCAGGTGAGACGTGAAAAATCTGTCCAACTGCTTTTGTTCTCCTATCGATACCGCGCAACACACCTGTCCAAAGAAATTCTTTTGTTTCTTCCGCAACCATTCGCTCTCCCGTTCTGTACCCAATGTGAATGTACGCGATCTTATCCAATCGTTCTCCCACCAACTTCGGCCGGGACAATCCATTCCGGCCTCGAAGGATTGCATCGAAAAACTCAACGTGCTGTGGCTATCAAAGTGATTGATAAGTTGCGCTTTCCCACGAAACGTGAAGCCCAATTGAAAAACGAAGTCTTCATTCTCAGGGTAAGTTTTCCATTCTACCGAATTCCACTTGGATACAATTGCCTGCACGTAAATGTCCAGATCAGAGATAACATTTAAAGTATACTAGTAGTGTATTTTTTGCACAGTAATAAATCAGTCTTTTTATGCTGTCGCCAAAATATGACTAAAGGACGTCTGTCTCCTAGGCTTACATTTTAGCTTGAAACCGATTTCAAATTTACTGCCTTTCTCATTGTTGTTGTTGTTGTACTAAAGACACGGAGTGCGATAGTCACTAAATACAAATCTCATGCAGCGGGTTTGTCCAGTACCTTTACAGCCAGCAAGTGTTTGCTCCGCACTTTTTCCTTGTAAGTGGTAGATTAGATGGGATTCGAATGCTTTTGTAATAAACAAAAACTTCTCGCAACTCAGCTTTTGTAGTTTATGTGATCTACCGGTTATTAGGGAGTCTAAAACACTACGAACTTCACGTTGTGGCTGCCGGTGTCCCTAAGTCTCACTGTGAGATCTTGAAAATCGTGGGTACATACCGTTTAGGTGCACTTACACGAAGTCTTTGGTGAACCGTAGTGGATACTCCGCTCGCAAAACATCGCATTCTCACTTGGCTGCGTCCAATTGTGCCGACTTTTGATTCAGTTGAGCCAACCTAAGGAAAGCTTGCTTGAATCTATCGAGAGGAAATTCCTAAACAGACATTTGAAAATTTCTCGGTGCGCAAGCTAATACGTACTAGGGAGTAAATACACAATTGAATTTCAGCTGATTTTGTCCACGGTTATAGACACGCCTCATGACGAACATCGATAACATCAGTGAAACCTTTGGTAGATCTTAGGTAAAGTGTGAATTTGCCAAATACTCGCCAACGAAGTTGTCCGTGATTAGTAACTCCTGTGGTGCTGAAACAATCAGTTGGTTCCAAAGGGCACTGGGTCAGCTTTCTCAAAGTTGTCGCAATCAAATTGCATTGAAACACGGACCAAATTGGGATGGATATGTGGCATTTTAATTTCGTATTTCGATGCCAGTTGGTAAAATTAGTAAACAGATAGCTGAAACCATTAAAGTGTAATCGAAACGAGGAAGCAAAAGGCGATTAGAAGAACATGGAACCCATGACAGCCACTTTGAGACGGTTTGATGTCTACCTGTTCTTCATCTTCAGTCACCTGAGAGCGTTTCGTCTAAAACTTCTGTGACATTGTGATCGGACGTAAGATCGTAAGAGTTGGGCTTCAGTCAGTCTGTTACCAAGTTTCTATCCAGTTATAGCCTGCAGCAAAGATTAAATGTGACTGTAGTGACTATGTGCAAAACCAGCGGCCCTTGTCAAAATCTGTAGTCCGTTTGTAAGCAAATAACGCCACTCGCACACAAGGGTAAAACACATGTGGTCAAAGACAACTGGAATCATCGAAATTTGTTATTGAGAATATAAATGAGGATTTCAGGATGTCTGGGACATCACTACACCTCTCTGGGAAGACGAAACGATGAGGGGACCGAATGTAAATGAACATGCATCTTGTCGCCGTTCATTGGGATTATTTTCAGTGTAACTACCGTAGATATTCGATTCATAGTCAGGTTAATTGAGTACGGATAATTGCGTTGTCAGATCTTTGATCATCATTCAGCACTTCCCAGCGGAATAGATCTGTTCAGAACGATGCAGTAAAGCTCGTGACACTTTGTGAGTTTTGGCTAATTGGAAGGAGGTCTCCATGCTGGAAAAGGACAAGAAAGAAGGCAGGTTTTGTTCGAAAGAAATGCCCATTTGTTTGCAGGATGCTCCAAACCGAATCAATTCAGTTTCGATTTTTCATACCCATTAATCTTGGGCTGGCGGTTTCTTGTTTTGGAGGCAATTGTAGAGTTCAATCAACTCCAGCGAGTAATTAATGAGAAATATTGAGAGACTAACAACCGATTTAAAGGACTAAATGAGAAAAGAAAGGTTTCGATTGACTCCACGCCATTAATTGCAACGCTGATGATATCACCTATTGTCTCCAACCCCCAACAGCTAGTATCTAAATGGGATAACATGGGCCAGTTTAGGGAGTTCAGAGCTTTTGTCGTGTCATCGACCATCCACCTCAACCTATCATCCAATCAATAGCAGCCTTCGCTAACAGTGTACCACGAGCCAGGTGTTGTGTGGACGCGTACACCATATCTCCAGATTATCTTAACCCATTTGGATCCAGTGTCTTTTGCCTGAGGACTGAACCATAAATTCATCCACTCGGCTTGTAGTCATGTGAATAATTCCCTGGAACACCATGGTTTTAGCATTCATCGTTATTTAGAAAAAAAAGAATGGTTTGGTTGGATTGGTACAACTTGTTCTAGAACAAAATGGAAACTATGCGCTCTAAAAGAGATAAGCTCGAAACTGATTCGGAATACCCAGACTAGCCATGGTGTTTTGGACTCAACCCATCGAAAATGGATCGCTCCATCCGGAAAAATCAGTGACGATTTCGAGTCTAGACTGTTGATGGAATGTATTTTCGTCTATTGTTTATACGCACTAAACTTTCAAGCAGATCGAAACTACCTACGTAGAACTGGAACAAAAACAGTCAGGATTTAGGTCTTCGACATGTCACACGAAGCCATATAAAAGCATGACAAAACACATGGTGCTAATGTTATCAGATTTGCTTGGCTCGACTGAGGACAAGCCATCGTGCGTTTTTAATGATTGCGCGAAGAAGTGTCGAAAGGGACGAGACAAATCGTTGACCCATGTGTAATGCGGTTATCCGAATCGTGGATGGCACAGTTTGTCAAATTGCTTCCGATCCGTTTCTGGCCCGCTTATTCGTAACCAGCGTACACATGTGCCGCCGTGCTATGGAACGGTAGTTCGTTGGAACTTTCCAAAACTTGAGCTCGGAGAGCCTCGTTGTTTATGCAAGCCTGTGGACTTTAAACAGCTTGAACATAAGATTCCGGTAGAATGCAAATTACGGAATGTTTATATTTGAAGAGTGTAAGTTATGCACACATGATGGGTGGTAGTGACCGCAAATCAAGTTGTGTGCTTCTCGATAAATTTTCCATTGCCCTACGTGTGCACTCCACTCAAAAGATGTGTGAATTGATAGCGAATCCAGCTTCGCTCGCAACTCTTTTCACAGTAAGAAATCTGTTCGTTAGTATCTGGAAAAGCGTGATTTTAACAATAAGCCATAAGGCTTAGAACGGAGCGTTTTTCAGTTCTCAACGGGCGAGAAAACGGCACAAGCAAAATCTTTGGAATTCTTCTCAAAATTAATGCTCTTGTCCGTGTTCGTTTTACTCGTGTAAAGTCGATCATCACAAAAGTTTCTCCTTGCAATGCATATGCCAGTTGTTTCAGTATCCCAAAGGAGACGCGGTTTTTCCTTAGCCAAATCCGAAAATGATTAAAATTCACAATGACTAGAAACAGAGGCTCGTCCCAGGTCCTTCTTTGGTCCGACTAATGTTAGATCCAAAAGAGGAAACCACACATTCGGGCTAGTAGCGTCTTCTAATGAGCATTTTGCTCATTGTATAACATCTAGAGATATGCATAGCAAACCGATTCTGATAGTTTAGACAGAAGCTAAAACACTAGAAATGTATTGGAAATTTCGGATCATTGTATAAATGCGAGGCGAAGTAGAAATGCAAAAGCCACTTCTCCCAAAGCTTTGCCATTACTTTAAAGCAATGCTGCGGAATTTGGTAGAGCGAAACAGTATATCGGCAATTACATATGGAACCCATGTGTCGTCAGACCGAACCAAATTTTGTCATTGTTCAGAATACTTTGGTGACTGTTTTTGGCTTTGCACTTGTTTACTTTTCTGAGTGCCCCGATTCCGGATTCAGTCACGTGATCAATCAATCTAACGATGCTGATTCAATTGCAAAAGTAAGCGCAAGTCGTGAAAATCACAAACGCTCTTGAGTAACGACGCTACTACTTCCTGTATCCATTACGCGCACAGTTCTATTCTGGTGGAAGTCAGTATTTTCTGATTATGAGGCGGTTCGCACTCTTCTGTTTTGGTAAAATAGCAAAACCTTTGCTTTCACGTTCCACTACTCATTAAGTTCCACTTTCATTCCGTGCACAAAACTGGGATAATTCCATCCCCAAATGTTCTTACCGAATAGCAACCTCAAAGCCGATGGTGAATTTACTGGTCACTACTAAGGAAAACATTGTAGCTGTCCTGGGCAATGTGCCACTAATTGTTTTGCGCTGGTAAAACTTAACTGCCGAAAAATGAGGCGAATCAAACTAGAGATCCGGAAACAATTGGATACATTTTATGAGATTACATTCTGATTTCGTGATCCACTTTCAGGGGGGTGGAGGATAAATGTTACATTCTGTGGGCTTCATTACGAACATTCTGTAGTGTCCGTTTCCTGGCTCTCTCTCTCTCTCTAGCAATTTTCTAATCCGGTTGCATTAGTTAGGCATTTGTGTGATTGATTTTTCCGACCGTGACACGATTCATTTGGTCGAAATCTCCCTGCAGATATTACTGTCAAATTTATATTGCTGGTTTAGGTACGTTTAAGTCAGTTGCCTCTGGATTTGTGCCCTTATTTGATTTTTGACAAACCCACTTAAGTGAGTGAGTGGGAATAATTATTAGGTAGAATGCCAAAATCGAAATTCTTCTTCTTCAAAGAACCTACAATTTACTGGCTTTCGGTACTTGGACGCTGAAAATACTTATTTTTAAAATCTAACGCTTATTTCTAGGTTGTTTTAGTAAAACCTTGAGTGAAATTCACGGATGGGCGCAACAGTGTACCCGCAAGTCTTGCAACAGAAACTTCCGAGTTGCAACTGTGACGGGTGTTGTATTCTATTAGAAAGTAATTCTATGTTTTGTCCGTAAAAACTGTGTGAAAAAATGTCAATAAACCGACTGGGAATACACAAGGCCGTGTGGACTAGATTCCGTAAAAGACATGAAACTCTATGGTAGCCACCAGCGGCTTCCTTGGTGAATTTACCTCACACGGCGGAAGCAAGGAGGTTTGCTCTTCACTGTCCTTCAGCGGGTCGAAAAATGACTATCACATTTATTACCTGAGATCACCAAATGCATAGCCATGAGGCCGAGGAACACGATGATGAAACATGATGATGATGATGATGATGATGATGATGATGATGATGATGATGATGATGATTCGGATGATGATGATGATTCGGATGGTGATGATGATGACGATGATGAAACTGATGAGGATGATGATGGGAGACAGATGCGAGCGGAGGATTAGAAGGTGGATGAGGATACTTAAGATTTTTTTCCATGACCATGCTGATGACGATGCTTCTGATGATGTTCCTTATGGTGATGAAGATAATACGGATAATAATGATAATCCTAGTGACGGTGAGAGTAACGAACATGTTGAGGATGACGACAATGATAGTAGTGGTGATGTTAACAGTACCGATGATAATGATGATGTTGAAGTTAGGCATACGATGTGACAAACTTGACACAATAATATGACTCACGTTAATCAGCCGACGTTGTTCCTGCTTGTTCAGTCATATCTTCACCGCATGGTTTAGAATAAAAAGGCCCTAAGTTGTTGCCACGAGGCGCCTTTACCCCGGTTCCGATCTATCTGATCGGATCCCTTTTTGCAGCCAAATATCCTTGAGAAGTAAAAGTAATTAACCTAGTTACAACTCTGTTCGTTTCGGCGAGCAACACTGAAGCTGTCTCAATTCAGCACCTAAACAAACGTACAGATCGTGATCCAAAATGTTCATCCTGAAAAGCTCAAAGCAATCCTTTTTGGACCCCATAAACTAATGATTTTTTTGTCCGCTTCTATTCAGAATTGGTTGGGGCCCTGAAACTTTTCTCACTCTAGAGGGTAATTAGTTCACAGTAAGCTTCACTGCGTTTCAAGATTAGGCTCTATGAAAATCACCGCATTGTTTAAGTGTTTTCAAGACTTACCGCAAGAGCATTTCTCCAAATCCCACAAACTTGTTCTTCGATTACATCTCTATCAGCAAGCCAGTATTTGTCCGAATATATTTTACATATGCCTAGAGTGCGTGGGACACTCAGGTCTTCCTCCTGAAAAAAAGGTTTTTCAGCGTCACATGCTTTGGATATTACTGTAAAGCAACAAATGATGCTCGGAATAATCTGTTTGGCTTGAAATTTGTCGACAAATAACCTTGACGGTCGGATGAAAGTTACAAACAGTTGCTCTTGAAATTGCACGCATCGCTTTTTTCTAATTTTCATGAACTTAGACTGTCAGAACTCCTAGCGAATGAATGCTGTTGTTCCTTGTTTCTTTGTTCCAGAAAGTAACGTTTGTGTTTGCACACACACCCACACAATTCTGATCTCATTTCCGTAATTTTTTGGGAGATGGGCGAGGGTGGAGTATTTCGCCCTGTCCTTTGAGCTTGCTGGGATTCCCAACTGAAGTGTAAGCGAACTTCATTCATGACTGCCTATAGCCAGTATAAATACAATTGCCAACGCTCCAGCCCCCCAAACTGTGTGACTGTATCGAACGTAAACCGTCCGAGACAATGCGGCAACTAAAGAATCCAGAATAATTCCCGTTCTTCTGTACGCATAGCGTGCAGTTCATGTTTAATGTTCACCTATTTCGTTAAACAGACAAGGTCGCCGTGAGGCATCAATCTGGTCGACCGTTAGCCAACGTTCTGAAAACAAACTGAGAAAATGACTCGCTTGAATCGTCAATGCAATTTACATTTGTATGCAAAGTATTCAATGGTCCGAATGAATTGCCTACTGAATATGCCTACTTCGCGTGCACATGAAATTCACGACGGAAAATACGAATTTAGCAAAGTAGCTTTCGGGAAAGTTTTTCCAGCTTGCTAAAATGAAATCTCAATCCAGAGACACGTGGTGAGACATGCAACCTTTTTGACCCGATCATGCCGTCTGCTGAGAATCGAAACGTAAACAAATGCTTCCAGTGCACAGCATAGTGAGTGAGTGTGCCGTAGGGATGCGGTTGAATTTGAAATCCGAGAGCGGCCTACAAGTTTTTTTATGAAAAACCACTATCCAAAACGTTCTATTGATAAGGCAATGAAAGACTGACTGATCGCACCATTAAAAGGCTTTATTCAAAGCACAGCAGCACAGTTGCATCCTTGGGGAATGGAAGTGGCTGATGTGCAAGCCACCGTCGATAGTCTTTCCAACGAAATATTTCGGTTGAAACCGACCGTGAGAAGGACAATCCACGGAAGTCGGAACGCCGACCAATTAGTGAATTTTCAACAACTGCCTACACAAAAACATTTCACCGTGCGTCATGTTTTTCAAACACTCCGAGCCTTGTTCGGTTCAAATCTCAGATGAAAATAAGAAAATAGTAGTCAAAATAAAGCTAGCAAAAGTCTTGTAAATTGCAGGATATGCACACGTAGGTCTGTCCAGATCAGCTGAGTGCTTAGATTTATAAATCTTTGTTCATCTTATTGAGAGTCAACCCAGTCAGACGAAGCAGCATTGGTTGTCGACAGCAAAGGAGTGGAAAAAAGCTTTACACGAAGGATAATTTATCACTGATCGTGGCATTTTTGTACCTACACCAAAAGGTTAGAACCATGACCAATGAAAAGCGGGTTCTCATCAAACTGCATGTATCCAAAACCACTCTGTTCGAAGTCCCATCGGTTAATGCACGGACGAGTGCGAACAAAAGTGATAGGTTGCACCATCAAACGGTATTCGTTACCCTACCCGATATTTTTCGCATTGCTTTTAAAGTGATTGGTTGCAATACCAATTGATGGTTCAGCTTTCAAACATGAGCTCAGTATTTCAATTTCTAATATGTATAAATGGCCGTTGGATGGATAATCTAACTGAGTGCCATTCCCTTCTCAGAAATTAATGGAACCAAGTATTGCAGCCAATGTTTTAATGGTGTTTTGATGCCGAACAGTCTGGTGAGACCTTGCTGTTACAGATTAGAAGTGCAACCGTTTGACTGATGTCCGTTTGCCTCGGCCCACGCATCAGTTAAAGACCCAGTGTATAGGGAATCTGATCGTCATATCTCAGCAGGAGCGCGACAGTAGCACCGTTCGGACAGTCCTCAAAACCCAACGTAGAGTTGATGATACCAAGTGAAGTATGTTGCCGTTAGTACAAATCTCACCTGTCATTGGAACATATCTCTTCTGAATAGGACAGATATTCGACAGGTGACTGACAGTCATTCCACTCGTAGTTCTCATCCAATCAGTGATTAATGTGCATTAACGAAAATTTGTAAAATAGCCAGAGTATGTGAGTGATGTTTTCACTGTTTTCACTGGGGAGCTGGATGCACACATTGTATGACAAATCATTCCAAAATTGAATTTGCCCTCCCATTGTTTAACGTGAGCATACATTTCCAAATTAATTCTTCCAGCCGACTATCCTGTTTTTATGTGTAACTTATTGATTAAAGCAACCTGCAATGAATAGTTCCGTCAAAGTTCCCCATAAGCGACTGTGAGAATAATGATACTATATTGTTCTACTCATAAAAATTAACTATATACTTCAAACGGATTAATAAACCACTGAAAACCCACGTTTCATTGATCTTCACCTACTCGTGTAGAACAAAGCAATTTCCGGATTACGAAGCACATTCAAGTGAGGCTGAAAATTTATCGACCAAATCTAACTGAATTTTTGGTCATCCGATTGCGATATGTCATCTTCATTTTTGTATGCCATCCCAATGAACTTTTGTCACCTTACGGAATGGTTGACCTATTTTATCAATCACTTACTTATATATGGGGACTAAAGTTTTCCTATTCTTATTGTGCTATTAGCATAAAATATGAGATTTCGGCAGCTACAGCTTTGTTCTAATGGACGTATCCTGTTCGGGACTGCGCTGTTCGAATTTCAGTCCGGTAAAGTGATAGGCGCAGCAGCGTTCTATTTCGTTGTTCCACTCCAGTGAAACTATATGAAAAACTAGCCAGACAAATAATGAATTAGTCAATTTGTCTTCTAATATTTTCACATTTTGATGACACTGATAAAACTGACAAGGAAAATAGGGTTGGCAACCTTTATTTTTCCTTCACAAATCGTCTGCTGTTCACCATTTGTGTGAAAATCAGCAGCTGGGATGTCTAGAGTAGCACAGCTTGTTGTTGATGCAAATGTTTAAAGAATTCCCGTGCAACTTTTGTACAATTGTGAATTTGCCAGGTGTGTTTTTGTTAAACGAAACAAATTAACTTTGAACGTGAACAGTTGTTAACGATTTACAAACTACCTAATGAGCTGCTAGCATTTAGCCGTCTGATATGTCAAAAACAGTAGGATTTTTCATTGTATGGTTACTGGTTCAAAAATTTCAGTCCTAGGTTTACCGGGTGATTTGACAATAAACGATTTAAACCATCTCGCTTACTGGTTTTGTTTTTTGTTCCCCTGAATGTTACCAACATTTTAATGCTATCCTAAGTTTTTCTTTTATACGATCGAAAAAAAGTAATCAAAATGCTTTTCACATTATATTTATGTATTCAATTTAATAAGAAGTGTCTCCATTGGGCGATTTCAGTGCCTAGCTCAGCATGAAATGCTCGCTAGAAATCATTAACAGTAAGCACCCGCCCCAATCGAACTGCCAATCCAATCAGTTGTGACTGACTAGGGGCTAAATATCTCTAACTGTACGCTTGGGCTAGCAACTGTAAAATGGATTTTCTCATTTGATTTACCAACTAATTTTCACGGTCACAGGTGGCTGACGCCTGGTTGTAGATCCACGCAAATAATCAAAAAGTCAACCTGTTCCTGTCATGTCTCAATGTGAGCTCCAGCATATTAACTCTGCTCTGTTCTTGGTTGATACCTCAGAGCATCACGTACTAAAAAAATGGCGAATGAAAAACAAAATAGAAACAGTGAAAGGTCCATTTCGAGATAATTGGCTAATTGACAATTCGAAAGGAAACGGATTTCAAATGAAAGAGTGCCAGTGCCTGCAACACTGAAATTCATCATCTGTTGTCGCCAGCCATCAATTTTAAGGATCCCGGGGACTTCAATCAGGTAATCGAAGTGCATTACACTCCAGCCAGTTCACTGGTTGAGGTTTACACACTTTTCTGCTATACCATCTACTGGCCACTTTCACTCACCTTCTAAATATTATCAGCCTCTGTGATGATAGGCAAAACTTGCCCCATCCACCCTGATCTATTCTGATCCAGTGAGTCGCCCGAAGCTTAAGTTCCGAGCCACCAGCGCATTAAACGTGACCTCTTTGTTGCTGATAAAATTATACCATCATGTTTCACCAATGCTACAAGGACAGCGAAGTTCAAACGCCCAAGATCTTTACACATCAGCTGTCAGTATCCTTGTTTCTGAACCGTATAGCAGCGGCAGTCTTACCCCAGCCGCGCATCCTCGACCTTTGAACGATAAGCGAATGTCATGCCAACATCATTTATTTTCCAACTTAGCGAAAGCTAGTCGGGACTTCTGTGTATTCGAAGACAATTCATTCGATATACTACCACCAGGTAGGATACAGCCATTCAAATAAATTAATTTATCAACTTCACCCGGTTGCCTGCCTGCAAGACCAATGTTCAAATTTGTGCCAATCCATACCGGCAGGAGGGCTATGTACTTAGAAATTACGAAACGAATTCCAAGCAGACATAAACTACTGTTCAGATGTTCGAAAACTAACTAATTATTTAGGTCTTCACTCAGCAGCACAAAATTATCCGCCCATTCCGAAGCAGACACATGTCTGTCTGAACAAATATCAATGCCACTATTCCCACTTGAGGACAAGGTGATTTTCATAGTCATTACGACGACAAAATTAAGAAATACGGTAACTGACAAAAACCATCTCTAGTGACCAATTCGGATAAAAGATTACCGTAAGCAATAACTCGAATTCGGCCGTTCGCATGCAAATGCTGGGTAAGTAGGGAGACTTCTTCTGGTGCATTCTCCAATGGCAGCCTTTTCCACGGTATTTTACGACCGAATGAGTGAAACACTGTTTTTGGATAAGTCAGGGCGGAGATTTTTGGCCTATGTAACTGGTGTCTATGATCTGGGACTAGTCGTAAAGCAAGCATTTGGCCAGTTTAACTGCGACTTCGTCAGGTGTCAACTTGACCCTCATTCACGCATCTTTCTCATGTACTAGATAGTCAGTGGAGGACAATACCATATCTACAGACACTGGTGTACTTCGGCAAATCACAAAGAATTCATGTGCCATGAAAGATCACCAATTTGCCCTAGCACTGCCCAAACCCAGTTGATCAGTAACCAATAGATGCCGCATTAACTATTGAAGTTTGTTAACGATATAATTCACCATGTGGTATCATCGTTCAACTCAACACTAGGAAATCATGGAAGCACTGTACAGTTGTTTCATCCTTGTTAGGAATCGTTATTAGCAGTGCATATCCACCGCGCCCGAATTGGAACGCAAACGATTCTGAGTCGAACGCCTTAGCTACTAGTTTGTTAAATGAATCAGACCTAACCAGGAGCATTTCGACTCCGTGATTCTCTCACAGAATTCGTGTAGGCTGGATTCGCCTCCGGATTCGGCCACACGGAATATGCAACGGTGATAATTTCTGTCTAGAAAGATTTCCTAACAACTTGCCGATGAGTTGAACTTTGATAATGCATGGGAAAATGTTTGATTTATATTCTCTTATTCGTGTTTTGTATTGCTTAATCAGACCGATCTCTTCGGACAGTTTTCTCCTGGCAACACGTTTGGTCATATTATGATTAGAAATGTGTTGAAGTTTCTAACGATTTAGAACAGATCTTAGAGTATTGGTAGAGAACCTTAGTTTCCAGTTCAACGCTAACAAAGTAAGGCAAGCGCATTTCGTTTGCTCGTCCATCCGTATTCCGCATAAGGTGATGCTAAATGCCGAACATTCTTTACCGGTCCATGGATTCTTCGTGTTATGCCTGTTTCTCGTTCACATTACTCAATTACTTTTAACCAACTTAGGCTGTGCCAAGTTTCTTGGTTCTGCTTTCTCTTTATTAGAAAATTTTATTGGCGCTCATCTCTGTCGAAAGATTTTCTTATTTTCTATCCAGGGGTTATGTAACCTACGACGTGGCCAGAAAAACAACCAGCATGTAATTTGAGAGGTTTAATTACAATTTACTTCTGTCGTACTTTGTCATCTGGACCCACAAGAAAGGATCGGTTTTCACGTTACCATACTAACGGTGCCACTAAAGGGGAAAACTTGCATTCCAACGGGCCAAAATCTCTAAATCTGGATTAATATGAGGACTGAACAAATGTCCGATAGCTTGCAATTTTAGGAGGATTTATGTTTTTTCTAAGTGATTCAACATCCAATTTGTCAATGAAAATCACGGAAGAACTTTACAACCGTTTCGTGCTTGTTAAGAACCAATAGTAGTGCATATCGATCGCAGCTGGCCTGGAACTTGAACCTGAGCCGAATCACTGTTTGCCAAATATATTAACGATTTGTTAAGCCATATCGATTCCCAACTGCTTATCGACTATCAACACTGCACGATATACTGCGAAATATTACTTAGTGGTGCTCTATAAGTTCATACCTAATGTCTTCACATTCAACAGGCGGGCTAATCTTTCACTGGGAGTCCTCCATCTAGTGTAGTTAAGAGTCTGTGATCAGTAAGATCCAGCGATAAATGTGTATGCTATATCGTGCAGCGTTAATCTTGGATGAAGAATCGAGAATTAGCCCAGATAACTTAATATCTAAGGAGTTCGACTCATAATCCTTTGCCCCGAATTCGTGTTCCCAGTTCCAACATGATGTGTACGCAATGATCCTGACCACTAACAAAGGTGAAACAGGTGTTTGGCGCTACCATGATTTCCTAATGACAAGTTAGATGTTGATACGTTATGAAGAACTTGTTCGAAAGTAAATATTTGACAAGACAACCAAAAACGTCTTTTCACAAGTAACTCATTTCTCAAAAATTATGAAAATTAGTCCACATGAGTATTGCATTTCAGTGTTTTATTAAAAGAAGACAAGTCCAACAAATAGCAAAGTTCTTCGGCGAACCCATGCAGCCGAAAAACACCAGACTCATCTTACGTCTCCTGTGAAGATGTGCAAGCGGTCGTATGGTTGCTAATTTAATCAGTTCTTGGGTTGTTGTATGCTAGGTTACGGATGATTTCCTAGTGTTCCAGACCGTGTCGTGGGTCAGTGGGCACAAAATTTCACTTGATGGTTTCTTAATAAAATGTTTTTTTTAAAAACGCACGTTTCGCGATGCTTTGGAATTAGTGTCTTGAGCACCAGAGACTTGTTTGAATCTTTAGGGGCCTGTATAATTGATGAATCCATGCAAGAATCACAAGAAGTTTCGTCGACAACGGGAGGCTTATCTTCAAAAATAGGATGGAATGTCGAGAATCATAGGTTTCTGCTTTCAGCAGTATTTTTTGCACAGGGATATTTTGTTCATCCATCCAGGCGTAAAACATAACTGACAAAGAAACTCTGTAATATGATTTGGTCTGAAAGCAAGTTGCATATTTTCACTCAAGTTCACAAATGAGATCTTATTAGTAATAAAATGCATGAATAGTACTTCATTTCTGATTAAATTGCCCGTTTTTTCAAATTACTGGCAAGCTGTTGTTTGCAGTCAATAAATAATCTTTTTCCTGCCTGATTGTGTACACATACATATATTTACAAACATATATTTCACAAACAGCTTTACTAATCGCCCATTTTACGGTTAAGTAGTACGCATAGAAAGCAGGCAGTGCGCAGTTCTGCAAAAAGCTCGTTCAACAAGGCAAATGACCAGTATGCGGATATTCTAAATCATCCCGTATGCGCAACCGGTTTTTTACTTTCAGTTCACATCCATACCCGGATAATCCGAGTAAAAGTTGTCGCTAGAGTCCCATTTTTGCCAGAGATTTGTGAATGAACGGACATTTATACTTGTGTACGTGTGCACAGCCGGTAACCTCAACAATGAATGAAAACATAATGGAAATCATGAAGAACGTGGTTTTGTCACGTCGCAATAGTCGTCATCCACTTGGTATTTTCAATGAAAATTACGCCGATTTGCTAGTTTCCGTTCTTTCCACATGTTCGTCTCAGTGTCCATCCGCGCCAAACAAAAGCCGGCAAACGCCACGAACTGAACCACATCTCGCCGGTTCTAGTTCCACTTTCTCAAGGCCATTTAAAAATTCACTTGCAAGTATACAACCATAGTCGAAGCTCCATTGTACAAGGACAGTTATTCCAGGGAAGAAATTTATCCGGCAGTGATAGCCTAACCTGTTCTCTGATGTGCCGACGCCTTAGTTAGGGGGAGAATAAAATCCCAGTAGGGAGATTAATCTAATAAATTCCCAGATAACTACTTATTTAATTTCCTCGTCATTCAATGAATTTATTGTCATAACCAACTCTGAAACAATTGCATTCATGTGGCAAGGTTGCACAGCGATGGAGTCTGTCTCAGAACGATTGCATTCGCACAAGGCGGCAAATACTAAAACTTTCACACTAAAACCTTGCATTCCTATTCTGAATAACACAAGGGTGATGGTGATATTGATCACAACACGAAAGTCCCCGAGAACCTCATTCCGCTCGAGATGCGTCATCCAACAGAAATTCAAGGCAAACTTAGCAAAAATGATTGCATTATACGCCGACGCATACATTTTTCCATGTCTCTGTATGCGTGCCGTGGCTGAGAGTCACAAAACAATTAGTATTCAGATTACCAGAATCTGTTCACATTCCAAATTTCTTCTGACGAACCTCAGAAATCGATATTACTTTGACTTAGTCTGTGGTACTTTGGAGTCTGTCGACCCAAAGCAGCTGAATAATTTGTTTATTTGAGAAAACCAGTCAGGTTGCTCACATGTATTCCGAGATTAGATCACTAGCAGACGTAGTTAGGAAGCTGGATGTCGCAACAGCGAAAATTCTCCTCAGATCCTGAATGGAACAAGGCATTGAACAACGATTACAAGTGGATTAATATGGCTCATTTCCGTCGTGACTGAACGATCTAAACAGTGTTTTGTCCCGAATGATTTATTTTGGTTGCGTTTAGTCGCTCCTTGTTTGCAAATCTCATCGAAGGCATCCTTGCTCACGCATAAAATAAAGCTGGTAGCAAAAATCCAGTGACTTCCATTCGGTTTACTGAATCACTAAGACCAGTAAGTTTGACATTGTTGAACAGCGGACAATTATTTCGCACAGCCATTCCTTCCAGTACCAATCTGTTGACTAATGAGTGCGATTGCCATACCAGACTACTGGGCTTCTAGTACCTTTGTTCTACGATGCGAGGTGGCTTTTTGAATTAAAGAAAGGTCCAATTCCAGGCAAACTAATTACAAAATGTTCGTCATTGATATGCCTTAAAACGATACTACAACTGTTTATTCATAGACAGCAATGTGTTTTTTTGATTTTGAAAGTACTGTTATGTGAACACCGGCTCAATGAGGCAGGAGTTGCACACAACTTGAATATCGAACGTGCACCCAGTGCACACGAAGAAACTCAGCAGCTAATTTACTGACTATCACATACACAGGTGATATTCATAGTTTTAATTCACTTTCCTGAACCAACAAATACACCGGTGAAGCAAATTCGTCCAATAGTTTTTAGCTTAAAATGAATGTTTTTCTCAGAAAAAAAAATTACTTGTGTTGTTGCTTTTCCGAATAATTCTGATTCATGGTCGCCTCTGATCGTGCTCTTCTTCCATAAACGTTCTGTTTCATAGATATTTGACTTGGCGAGCTCCAGTTGCATCTAAGCCCATTGATTTCCGTTCACATTTAAACATATTTTGATATTTACTAAGACATAATATCTTTGGTGTTCAGACTGTCTCAAGTGCGGTTAGAATCCGGGAGCAATTAATATGTTTTCTTGACAATTTCGGTGGTATACGAGTACGAAGCAAGCGGCTCGCGTGTAGTCCCTTCTTTCTCCTAGCCTCTAGACTTCACACCCCCCGCTAACTACGCACACACGCACACACACACACACACAAACCCACGGGATAGCGCTTAGAACAACACAAAAAATGGGTTCAAAAGGAATTCACGCCAGTTTTTTTTTTAATTCGCGTTGACTAATCGAGCAAAATGCTTTGTTTTGTGCAAAAACAGCTGCTGTTTTCTACCAGACTTGAATTTTGTTTTCATCTCACCAAATGTTTCCCTTACGGTTGCTGTTGAACTGGTTGCTTCCACAAAACGCCATCCATCTGACGAAGAGTAGGGCAACAACAAAAAGAGAAATTTTGCTTTTTCTAAGCGGCTGTTTTTTCTTTAGGCGGAATTAAACGGGTACACTTCCTCACTTCCAATCTGATTGCTACCAATCACAGTGATTTGATCCCCGGCTTCCTGATTAGAAAGACGGTGGATAATTGTAGAAGAACCAGGTGCATGCCCCAAGCATATGAAGTCTGAATACAACCGGTTAAACTTTGGAAAACTCACGATAAGCTGACAAACCGCAACCTTGTGCACTTAGTTGCATAGTCCATTGATCAGCAAGTGAAATATTCAAACATTTTAATGGATCTCTTTTCTGGGAACAATTTTTGGTAAATTGAAACAAATGATCGACATACAATAGATATTGTGATCAAGCGGCACACTGTTTGAATAGTATGCAGCAAATCATTGAGAGAGCAGGTTTAAAGGAGCATTGTTTGTGAGTTGCCAGCAACAATTGCAGAATACAAATGGATACACTGATCATAATCCCGTCGTTCGTCCAACAGGCAGAAAACCGCGCGTGATCGGCACAGTTGAAAGACAGGTAGTTCAGCGGTCATGAACTACTTATTACAGATTCTGAAGTCCCGTGTTCGGTCTCCGCGGATGATCTGAAACTCTGGAGGGCAATTCCGAGAGCCTGACGGCCAGAGGCAGCTCCAGGATGATCTCGCTGGTCGTAGACTTGACAGTTGCTGGTGTACCATCAAAAATTCGCACATATGCAACTGGGCTCTCGAGGGATATGCAAAACATGTAGTTAATTTTTCCCAAGTGCTGTGTTTGTTTTAGTCAATGACAAGTACGACCTGGGGATAGTGGCTACTGCTTTCTTGAAGACTCATACGCATACTGACTGGATCTGCGTCTCTACTTGGAGTACTCTAGGTTCCATTTGTCGTCCAAGCCTGGAGTTTGCAAGAGTCGCGGCTTTCCCGTCCAAACAAGTGAAATTCACTATGTTGGAGAGGGCGCAGCAGCCTCCTCTCAACATACCGTGGATTCAGACGACTTGAATATGGGGCCCGGTTGTAATTTGTTGAGGTTTAACGCCTTGCTCGTTGGGATCTAAAATTCGTTGCACGAATTATTCGCAAAGAAATTGGATCGCAGCTCGGTAAGTATGGTCAGACTGAAATCAAAGTATTCACTACTAAAATGCTGAAGTCAGCTAGAATACGAATGATTTACTGTCTTTCTGCGGAACGCTGTGGAACTCCCTTCCGGCAACTATGAAGCAACAGGGCATCTATCACACGTCCAAGTCCAATGACTGTACAAACTAAATTAAATAATGAAGTAAATACACATAGATATTCAAAGCACATTAGAAATGCAAAAACAGGATCTAACGTTTGGACCACGAAATAGAAGCAACTACCGTAACAGATGTGATGAGATTTAAAAGAAACCAATAGGTTTTTCGTACTCCAAATTCGGCCAGTCTGTCCGGATTCTCAGTGCTTCGGCAGATCTTTCTTCTAAACTGCCCCCTGATTTCTCAATAATAGAAGCGCCAGTTCACGTCTTGGTGTGCTTGAACTAATCTAGGATCAATGTGGACTAACCTAGAATCAGACTAAATCCGAAAGTGCAGTGTGAACATTTTAGTGAATGAGATGCACCGGCCGCTCAAACTTGTTCGGTTAAGAGACCGCTACAGATTAACAATGAATTTTGCGACCACCAGTTACGACTTAAATGCTAGAGGGAAAGATTTCGCCCTAAATTATTCATTTTGCTCGATCAGGTTACAACTTACCGGGAGGGAGCAACAGATGCACTGTACCGTTTTTTACTTTGTTAGCACTTCCAGGCAGTACCCGTGCGACGCACTTGAAATGAAATATGAACAAAAATCCGGTAATTTTGTCTCGAATGGCTTAGCCACTTGGCTGTTAACGGTTTACCGAAGTTCATCTGAGTCTCAGCTCGGACGCCGAGAATACACATAATGGAAGCCTCCGAAAATGAATGAGCTTTTGCACAGTAGTATTCATGATCTCTTAACAATGGGTCCTGATGAATAGTTACTGCATAACGCGTTATTATCGCTGAAATTTGTATTGCCGACTGATATGTCGTGCGCAGGATATTTTATCTAGTTTTATGCCATTCTTTTTTCATTTCCTAGACAAACGTTAGTTTCAATAACAGACAAATAACCTCATTTATTGCAAATTACATTCGGAATCGATACCTTACAAAGCAACATAATGGTATGACGGATTCCAAACCTCCAAAGTACCTTATGCGACACACCAAAAAACTTATCATATGTAGCCTACTCAAACAGTGTCAGAATAGATCCTTCTGTCATAATGCACAACCAAGTCTAGAATAGATCAGAAAATACGATTCAGTTGAAGAACTTGGTCGGCATTATCGGGATAAGATAAGTTGTAGCAATTATTTTCACCTAAATTGACAGGAATTATTCATAAAAATGCACAAACTTTAGGTACTGCCACATCGATTTCTTAACCACACGTTTTTAAAACACAAGCGTTTTACTTTCGCTCTAATCCTAATAAGGTCATTACGATATCCAGTTCTATTTGGCTAACTCCTGTGCTATGCTATCCTAGATATTCCCTACATGATGAAAGAATAAGGCAACAATTCAACTTCTAGTACTACCGGAATGATACGGAGAGCGCTCTTCTACGGATGAGAAATTCCATTCATCCTCGAAAATCGAGCAGTGCTCGCAAATGTCACAAACATGACGATTCTTCGAGGAAGTTGCCTGACCTGCGCCTACTCCACTTTGTTTACTTTGTTCCTGAAAATCTGTGACGAAGAGCAGCATCTGTTGTTGTCCGAAAAAACCGACGTATACACAGGCACAAGCGGAAACTTTGCAACTCTAACTACCGGCCTTACTGAAATACAAATCAGGAAATGATAAAATAAGGTGATTAGCGCTGCTTTCATTGATCATCGTCTTACCTGTCCTGTAGAAATTTCAGGGTCTACATGTCAGTGTGAAATAAACTCAGCCAAATGACCTGAGCAATTCGGGCATGGGCGATTGAGGAAAAGAGCGAAGCATAGAACTTTGCACAAATCTCATGTCAGACCCAATTTTTCATTAGAAATGATAACATGAAATGTGTCGTTCATCTACTTTAGCTTGGTTGGAAGTGAGTCTCTCAAGCTCCGAATGGGTTGCCAGTTCTGAGAACCTATCGCACTGCTCCGTAATAACCGCGAGTCGCAAATAGCCTGTGAGGATAAAGTTCCACTTACTGCCTTCTGGTAACGGAGGAATTTTCGCCAACTTTCAAAAGCGAAGATGGGTGACTGGAAGTCTCCAAAGGGGGTGACTGAGTTTTGCAACTCATCCTAGGGTAGATGATCAAACCCTGAAACTGGAACCAAAAGTCTATGGCGCACGAACCAAATGGCGCTATTTTAATCGACATCTGTGGCAAAGGAGAGTACTTGGAACCCAGAATGTCTAGCCCCGTCCGAACGGTACATGAACTAGACAATCAGCCACCTTTCCTCAATACGTTACGTGGCTCTTACCTCTTCCCACTGCCTGACAGGTTAGACAGTTTGTCTAAGGGCCTGGGTACGGTACCCTAAGTCAACCCTCCACTTCGGCTTGAGTGGCGCGGTAGTATCCAGCATACTGACGAAACAGGGATCCCGACGGACAATTGATGAGAAGCGGATGGGAAACAAACGGGCCATCAAATGTGGTAGATTGTGCATGATGTCTTTTCTTGCTCTTTTTCGAGCATTGCTTTCATTCTGGGCTATGATTTCCATGGCACTTCAACTGTGTACAGATTTGCGTAGTAATTCACTGGTCAACAGCGAAGACATCGAGGCCCAAACTCACACAAAATGAGGGCCAAAACTTACTCTGTGAAATAGAAGGAGGGTTAGCTTATGATCGTCGGAGAAGCGAATGAGCATAATTTCTTTTCCGCCCGGTCCAGCGGCTACCAATGAAATGGAAGAGAACCAGACGGATCTTCTTTAGATTTGTTCCTGTCTTTTTTTCAAAAACCCAACTCCTAAATAATTTGGCTCGTATGCGTTTTTTGTTTTTCATTGCGACTTAGTAAAACGCCAACAAACCCGAGCGATTTCGACAAAACAAAGAGTGAAAAGGAAGTTCTTGTGAACTGCGGTCACCCCGTTGGAAGAATTCATCCAACTTACCGGTAACCGAGGGTGCCTCTGGTAGCACGGGTCGGTCATAAGTGGTTATTTCACTTACTCAAATATTTTGGTCCTAAACTTCGAGTTTTCAAAGACATCTGAAGAGTACAGCTTCACAAACGGACCGAATTCTCGCTGCTCGCGAGGTATGCCACTTCCTGAATAGTCACAAAATGAATTTTGAGTAAGAATCGCATTAGTCTGGGACTCAAAGCCATGTTGCTTAGTTAAATGAACAAAAACCAACTATTAGTCCCTTCCATTGCTTAATTTGTCGGAAAAATATTTGACACCTAGTTCGGGAGTAACCGGATAATTTTAACCATTTAGCTAATTATCGGGTTTCCGAGCATTTCTCCCAGGGAAACAAATCGTCATTTCGGTTTGGGCATGAAATGGGCTCACCAAAATCAAGCTTTTTATGTCGTTGTAGGTTTCGTTTATCTGTGCGCAAGTTACCTATATTCTTATGTTCAACCAGCTCTAAAAGCCACCTGTTCTGTTGAATGCAGTCTTTTTGATAAAGGATAAAGCAAGTCCTGTCTTTTTTGGATCGGTCCTATAAAGACAATTTTCCCAACGTCCATCATACTTATTTGGCAGCAGCTGGAAAGCGCTTCTATTTTTACAAATCCTAATTTAAGCCACGCTGGAGAAAATAAAATGCTTTTAATTGCAGGCATGGAGACTAATCACCGCGGTTTGATCTGCAGTCCGTTTGTGACAGTGGATGAATTTTCTAAGAAATTCGGTTAGTTACGCAAAATTAAATTGATTTTGAATAGTCAGACTGAAAATTGATTTCTGAACCCATTAATGGAACTTTTGTACTCAAATTGGAATAACCCTAAACATATAAAAGTAACAGCATTCCATTGGATATTAGTACCGTCTACTTCGAAAACCGTGGCAAGGTCACACGTTTTACGTAGTAACCCAGAAAAAACGGAATGAATTCCATCACCTTCCAGCTGTGAATCACCTGTCAGCGTGTACCTGTCCTTCATTTAGGTAGATTAACGCAAACTTTGGGTACATTGGAAAGGTAGCATAGATAGACGAATGATTTGCAGACGAGATTATCTAACCGTACAAATGACATGATTGCTCGTTAGATGCGGTCTCATCGGAATCTCGAGGAGGCAGTCGTGACGACTCTAATAGAGAAACTTTAAATGGTCCAGGATGACATAAATTTCCTAACCGTGAGAATGTTAACAAACAAAGTAATGGCATTTCTCCCTACCATCAACCTTACTTGCTGTGATTTGACGCCAAACTCTGAGTTGTGCGGTGCTTTGCACATAATTCAATCGAATAACGCCAATCGAAATTGCATTTTTTTCTCGCCGTTATTCGATCTTTAGAGCATATCATCCTCCTTCTTAGAAATGACTCTCAGTTTGCCTAGATCAGCTCTGTCCCACACAATACCAGTGCTAGCAAGGCCACTGTTTTTCAATCCAAGTGAACTTTGCTTTTACAGACAACTGATCTTTTTTCACGTTCTGCTTGCGCTGATGTTCAAAACGTGGCTACGAATTTCCTCCTCGTATCCTCTAACCTGAGTGATGACCTATCATGCCACGCATGACCTTGCAAAAGCGATCTCTCAAATTGTAGGCTCAAAACAATAAATTTGGATGTTAGGCAACAAACCCGTTATCCTCGCTGCTGTTGTTATTATGGTGTTTTTTAATATCTCCGATGCAGTAAAACAAAACGAGTTGATGTTTGATCCTAGCAAGCCAGATTAAATATTGGTGAAACTTGCATATTGGTGACCGTGGAGTTTGGTTACCCGGCAAGACTACAGCTGGATGACCTTGAATGTTCTCAACTCGTGTTCTATTTGGAAACTTGTAATTGACGGCAACAGATTTTCCAAAGCATAAAATATCTCTTAACTAATAAATAATAATGAAAAATGGTTATTGTAATCAACCTTGTCCTAAGTCTTCATCTGTTGTTGATAGTGCTGAGCTTCTCAATTTATGAACACATCTCTAGCCTTTGCTTCGCGATCAATACCCTAAACGGTCAAACATACCGACCATTGTTTAAATTGAAACTAACGCTCTGAGTGAACCAGGTAGGCAAAGCACCCGTTTTGTGAGCTTACTTAGTGGTTCGTTCTTTTAGTGTTTGTCCTTTCCGAGCAATTAAGTCAGTAATTCAATCTAAAGGAGAAAATTTTCTTTTTTTTCAATTCTAAGTCGTTGGACTTGGCATTACCTTTCTGTCTCCGTCCTTCTTGGAGCACACTTATCGCGAATTCGGATAACATTTAAGTCATCAAGTTACTTCCACCTTTTTTCAATTTCTGTCTCTGTACTCCGACAAACAGAACCGTTGTTTGCTCAAAGTTCGACTTCCTCAATAGCACAGCTTTGAGCCTTAACAAGGTTAAATTCGACTACTCTTCACATGTATTAATCAATAATCCAGTTGACATATAAGATTTAAATTCATATTATCGTTCATTTTCCCCACATGCAGGTAAGGACACCATCAAAGATTTGAACTTTCCTAGCATGGAATTATCGGCACCAAAATGTCAAATTGTTTTATTTGATTTCAGTCACTCAATATGCTCAAATTCATTTGGAGAACTTTTCACCTGGCTCGTACACCGGAGTAATTAGCAAACATAACCAGGTCCCCATTTCAATTCGACACCTTGGTTAAACGGATTTTTTATATATCCAACATTTCAAAAGTTAGTGTATGTTGTACGCGATTAGGCACGGTCACATGTTTGTTTATCAGCCAAACTGTCAAATAAATTTTTTTCTGTCTCGTTCTTAGTGTCGTTAAAAAAATCTCGAAGGTTTGGAAAACGGTAGAATTTCTCCCATCACGAAAGTCCGCATTTTCTTTATTTCGAGCGGAACACTTTGAGCACTCGTTCGTGTATTTCAAGACTGTTTGCCAAAAGTATTTTAGGTTTATTAAATTGGGGTGCTCTGCAACCTAGCGGACAGCTCATTGTACATATCTGATAGTGTACTGTTTGAAACAATACCGTGTCTGGCCTTCTGGATGTCTAAACATCAATTTGTGGTGAAATATTTTCCCATAAGAAAAAAACTTTTTTGCGATGAGTAAATAATGAGTAGTTTAATACCACCAGTCAAATTGTTCGGACTATTCATCTACGGGGCTGTTAACGAACGAGGTCGATTGCTTGGGCAAATCTAACCCATTTATCATCGAAATAGGAAACTCAAATCAAGTAGACATTGCCCGTGGGAAGTATTTTGTTTGTGAAATCGTTTTTTCCAGTTTCAAACGGAAATGAAGCACTTCGTTTTGTAATTTTTGTCCCGCGAGTTTAATCGACAGAATACGGTAGCGAATCAACGGATGAATTCCTGAACAGCAAAACAACTGCTGCATTTGCACGGATTTATTTTTCCAAACATGAAATGTTTCGGCCATCATACTTTCCAAGATCTGACACTAGCAGTTTAACTGCGCCAACTCTCTTGCCCGTTACCAATCAAAGAGGATCACGTGAGAAGCGTAGGCAGATCCGTTTGGACTGGAACGAAAGACTAGGGCCTAGGTATGCGGGTGTCTCGAATGACACGTTTTCGATAACCGGAAACTTTTCTAGTCAGTCTCGTTAGTTTTTGTATCACTACATCATTCTTTTGGCTAATATCTTGTGTAACCAATAAACCCAGATGTTGTAGTTGTTTCTAAGGTTTAATATTATTTCCTCGAGCAGAACGATCGATTTCCAATTCTATGAGGCATTATTGGGCGCTGAATGTTGATACCTCTCGGATCAAGTAGATGACCTGAAATTGATAGAGCTCAGCAAGTTTGGAAGCACTTATTGCCTGTCATAAAAGATGCTAAATTTTGAAAACACTTCGATAAATACGATGTTATCGGTAATCCAAAAGCTAAATGCTACAGTTTAGGTGCCCCGTGAATCAATTTAGGATACATGTGCGTCAGTTAAAAAGCCCTCTCCGCCATGACGTTAATACTAGCAACCTTGAGTTATTCGAATAGCCCGATATGTTTCCGGTCGATGTGAATAACTGCCAGTTGCCAAATAAAGAATATGGCGAATAATACAACAAACGGTTTCAGAGGGCTGGAAACTTCATTATTTTCCACCTGGGCCTGCGAACGTATCGGTTTGCGTGGCTTAAGATTGCGACCCTTTCAATCGATGCAGTGTGAAGGTTGACTCCTTGTCAAATGTTCCGAAATGTTCACTCGGATCTGATGGGCTCGAAGTGGCTGGTTTGAGTGATTCGATAACGAGGTCATGCTGAGATGGATATGTGATCGCAGCAATTTTGTGCGAGTGGTGGTTATCACGTCAAAATTAGGCTGATTCATATTCACATTACTTCGGACTGTATTGCACATATGATTGGACATAACTCCTTTTGTTGACGAGTAATCGTCAGCCCATAAAGGGACTTCTTATTTCTTTCTGTACTATGTATGTGTTCCTTTATGTATGCAGTTATATGCAGTGAATATGAATCTCGGTGCTAGAATACGGCGTTAACCTGATCACGTGAGGATCTGGAAAGCTTTTTCCAGCCTATTTTATTGTCACTGCCTAGAGTCAGGCACTAGGATTTTTGACTCCTTGATGACGACAGAAATGACGTTGTCGAGGAGTGAAACTGTCAGACACAGTGGTAGGTAAAGAGTACGCTGAAGCTAGTAATGGTTATCGTTATGATGTTACAGCATATTCATAAACATCATTTAGTCAAGAAAACAAACACAGACATTCATTTGAAAACTGAACGAGAACAGAATGGAATATTTTTATTCTTATTCTAACAGTGATAACCCACATTTACCATTCATACAAATCACTTTTGCTTCGGATGGTTGCTGCATAATCTGATCGAATAATTCCTCAGCGCCTCGCTAATTAAATTAAGCGGAACTGTAGCAACAAAAGTAAAGTTATTTCATTCCACAGAACAGGTGATCACGGTTCGGTTAATAGAGTAGCCGGTTGACACGTAGAGCAACTAATACGTTAACGTCCGCGATCTGGGTGAATCTTTTCCGTTCTCTGCTTGCACCTAACTTAATAGGATATGTGGAACAAATGGAAATCTGTTAACAATTTGATTTGTTGTTGTGTAATCTACTTCGGCCCGCCATCTTCGACGAACAAGAAAACAGTTCTATCAGTTTGTCTGCAGCGGTTACAATTATTAAATAGTTGGCGCTAGTGTTTGCCCAATTATAGGCCTTGTTGTTCTAAGCAAATGCGGAGATAAACACACTCATCGCAACGCAGTGTTTCACATATCTGGTTGGGTTAGTTTGATTGCAGATGATGTACGGCCAAGAAGAGACGATAAGTTGTTGCATGAGTAAAATATTGGGTATTTTTTTGGTATAAAGTGAACAATTGGTTACCCCTGTGGCATTTGGGCCCCGAACTGCCAGGTTCTAATCCTCCGACAGTGACGCGTTGCCAATTTGTTCTGCAAAATCTCCTCATATTATTCTCGTTTGCGAATGAATCATGAGCTCCGGGTCGACGGCAAATTAGACATGAACGTAATTTGTCAGCTGTAGAAGACTCTTGCAGGTTAACAACCCCGTCAGAAGGCGCAATAACTGTTCACAGGTACACCAGGCAAACCCTACATCCTCGAGAATGAATGCTATTTTTTCAGTTGATAACATGAACAGACGGGTTTATATTTACCAATAAACCGATGCTCTTAATTGGTAATAAAACATAGAATCGTACTAAGTGACAAACAGAATTCCTCCTTATGGGAATCAAACAATATCGACCAGTGAAACCGTTTCGCCGTTGGTCCTGCCGGTTTAGATCTCAAAATCAAAAAAGTAGTTCCATCTTTTTTCTCAACCCTTGCGCGTTTGGGTGGATTTTTGCTGATTGTCTCCATATCAAAACCACGAGCAGATCGGTTGTCATTTTTCAAATTTTCATGACCTCCAATCTTCACACGTTTGATTACGTGTAGCACCACTCATCAGTGGAAGGAACAGTGTAAATTAC
This sequence comes from Fasciolopsis buskii, assembly GCA_008360955.1. NCBI lineage: Eukaryota > Metazoa > Platyhelminthes > Trematoda > Plagiorchiida > Fasciolidae > Fasciolopsis > Fasciolopsis buskii. Next base: position 17,374 of record LUCM01001015.1, on the reverse strand, counting down.
TCAAGAAATAATCGATACGATTTTGCATAAAATCCACTTGGTTTTCTTTCCTTTTCAGATTGTACGTGTTTATTGTACCCTCATTTTTTGTCTGCTTTCCTCGTCCCAAATTTCAGAATTTACAACATCCGGGAGTGGTCAATTTGGAAAGAATGTTTGAAACCCCAAAACGCGTGAGTTTCGGTCATAGTGTTTCTCGGTTGTCTGTCCAAAAGTGGATAAGGACAAAATGTGCGAGGAATACTGCTCGCTGTCCCAGTTTTCCTATTAGCACCTTAGAAGCTGATGAGAAGAAACGACGTGCAGATTGAAAATAATCGAAGTATTTTTTGCTTGATAATACTATTCATTTCGGTTGTCAACGCATAAGATGCAGCCCACGTTGACCTACTTACGATGTTTCACGCTCCTCATTTACAAGTCCCAAATGGACTAAATTACGCACTGACTCTCGTCTTGTCCGTCTAGAGCCCGTCGCAGTCTTCTCATTAGAAGGGAATATAACTTCCTGAACATTACTACTAAAATCAAATGTGAAAACATCATGTAGCATTCACAAACTCGCGATGCAGCTCACCATTGGTGCCTAGCAGCAATCAGTTGTACTTCATATGATTTTTGAGCAGATTTGTGCGGCACCGAGTTGAGTGTATCAGCGTAAGCCCCAAGTTTTATTACCGCTGTCGCTTTGGCCCTCACCGCCAGTGTTGTTATTGCTCTTGATCTTAATGTTGTCATTGTTGTCCTAACGACTGATTCGGTGGGTCAGACTGGGAGGGTGAAGACTGAGAGACTGGGAGGATACTATCAAGCTAGTGCTTCTCCCCAACCGCTAAAAGACATATTTGGCGCTCGTCAGCTGTAGTGTGAAAAATATGGTTCTGGCATGCGCAGCTTTTGATCAGCCTAATTATTGACGTGACAGGTCTGCACTCAAAACCTGGAACTGAATTGTAAGCTTGATATATGGTAATCCTCACGAACTAGATTATCAACTGGGGTGTAATCACTCCATGCTTTCGAGAGTGGCATTTACGGTGAACTAAGGTCTCAACCAAATTCCATTTTTGTCGGGCTCACACACGTGAAATTCTGGAGTTATTTGGGCAAAACAATTTTCACATGACCAGCGACACAACATAAACTTCGTAATGGCATGTGCTCTGTTTAATTACGCAGCGCTATACACACCCAGACTCTTCAGCATCTTGGTAACGTGATCAGCGGCTTTCTGCATACATCACTCAGAACGAAGCAGACACAATTAATGGGTTTCAGTGTCGGAAGCATGTTCCGGATAGAGATGGATGGCCAAGCTCCTCCTGGAAGCCCACGAAATATACTACTGACAACAAAAACAATTTCGGATCTTGAGTCCTTTTTCTAAGTGTTAGCCCTGTCTGACCGAGAAACAACTCTCGTCGAATCAGCCCGTGGTTCATAAGTGAATTTATCATCTGCTCACGTTCCTAATGACTCGGATAAGATTTCACTAAGTCGCAGTTCAATGTTTTTAGGCGTGGTGCTTTTTGAAACGGTTGACAATCATTGTCATGGAAATCGTCAATTATTCAAGCTAGTGAGCAGCTGATCACCTTGGTGCACACCTTAAATACAACCTGAGAAACTGGTAGATTAAAATCACTCAGTTGGCCTCGCAAGAATTAGAATCTTCACTTTGTTTTTTCCAAGTGTATTTTACTGGCATCAAACCACGACACCACTGTTCTACTAAAAGCTTTTTCCAGGAACTCCAGAGAATGTTTCCCCAAATGGTACTTTGTTATTGTCACGTTGATTTCCAGCCGAGAGAATGAGAACGAGTTCAGGTGTTGTGGGTAACGTGCGATGACGCGTGTTTGGACCTGCACTAAGTATCACCACGGAGATCGACAAAGACCAAAGAGCGAAACAATCCATTTCTCATCTTTCTCTTTACCTCTACGCCATTGTTCGCCGGGGTGTGCGAGAACCCGGTTCAGAGTGTGATGAATCATTCTAAGGCTAAATAAATTCAGCCGCGAAAAATGAGCTTGATGCGGATTGGCTTAGGTGGAATTATTTTCGGACAGATCGAGTACACTGTCCTTTCAAAGTGACCGAACACAATAGCCCCGCTGGGTTTTTAAGCCGCTCTCCCCGATTCACCTGTGTGTCAGCCGTTCGCGACGCGGTTGGATTAGCTCCGAAATCACTTAGGGATAGTCAGTGGATTATTTCTTTTACAGTGGCAACTCGGACGATAGGTGTGCAAATCACATTATCTAACGTTCATTTGCTGTTCCACTAATGTGGATATTTGAATGGGTTTTCCGGATACACAAGATCGATAGCTGACGAAGATAAAGCATACAGACGTATAGTTTTCAGCACTCGACTCAAAGTTAACAACAAATTGATGACATGTTGGAAAAAGTTGAGAGAAAAAAACATCCCCATCAATAAGAACAGCCGAATCATCTACGGTTTAATTTGCTTACTACTTGGTTAGCCATATGTTATTTGAATTAGCTTGATGAGCGGTAAATCGTTAGTAATTGGGTGGAATAATCCAAGAGTTATCCTTCATCCGGAACGTGATTCCCCTTGGGCGGACATCTAATTTACTCTGTTCACGGCTGCTAACATGGCCGGTTCAAGCAACCAGAGTTGCGATAAATATTTCGGTTATGTCACACCCAAACCTGACCTCCAAATTCAGTACTCCCGAGCAGACGAGACTTTAGTAAATATCCGGACCAAACGACGTAAGGAGTGTATCGAAAAATCGATGCGCCATGTATTGGTTTTTTATTGTGAATGATATAATATTAATAACACAGCGTTGTTGGTAGATGTAATGCGCCAACGTTTCGACTACCGTGGGTAGTCTTTCTCAAGGCAAGTTTTACAATCAAATGCATTTGGTTGTAAAACTTGCCTTGAGAAAGACTACCCACGGTAGTCGAAACGTTGGCGCATTACATCTACCAACAACGCTGTGTTATTAATATTATATCATTCACAATAAAAAGAGACTTTAGTAAGCTTTTAGAAATTGGATTTCTTTATCCCAAAAAGTCTTTGCTTTAGAACGAACACGGGCGGTGTTGGAAACAGTTTACCCCAAAAACAATAAAAACATTTTACCCATTCCTTTCGTCAGATGGGTTTATCAATGGGTGGAACAAAGTACGTCTTACGACTTCGTGACCGGAATAACGAATTAATGACTGCCTGATGTTTGGAACGAATATAGAAAATATCGTGATGTCATTAATTTTATCCCTCTAGATATGCGACCTTGAATGCCCTAGTATAGGTTACTCAATGGAGGAACTTCACACTGACGATCAGAGAAGTTCTGAATTAATTTTACTCATGTGCTGTTTTTGCTGTGTTCTTCGGTTACAAATTACTCGATCAGCCTCTGCTTTTATTGGTCGATGATTTACAATGTCTGAATGAATCCCTCGGATGGCACCACTACTTTCTTTCTGTTGCAAGGCTAGTCCATGTGTAATTTTTATACAATTCATATTTTAATCCTCTAGTGGCGGTAGTTCAACGCACGGGGTTCAAATTGCCAAATCTGAATACTGCCCCCTAAAAATCGATTCATCACGAGTTCAGTCCCTTTCAAACAGTTGGCTACCTAGTGTATGACAGACTGCTCACAGTTGAATGAAGTAGTTTTGACATTCACCACTTAGCTTCTATTCATTCTCGCGCCAAATACCGACAGTTGACTCAATCGATAAATCGATGATTTCTAACAAGGATGAAACAACTGTACAGTGCTTCGTTGGTTTCTTTATTGTGAGTTGAGCAATGTTATCACATGGTGAATTATTTCATGAAAACATTCAATCTCCTACTACTGACATGTACAAAGTCGTACATGACAGATCGGCCTCCAGTTGAGATCATGGTTTCACTCTTGTTCCTCACAAACCTAATGTGGCTGTTAACCGTACATCCCCAGCCGAGGGAATTATTCCAAACCAGCGTGAATCTAAGCGGATGACACGGTGTATTTCACATTACTTTCATCAATTCATCTGCCACGGCAATGATACTTACATCGGCAGAACATGCGAGTGAATTGTACAATGAATGTCAGAAGACACTACCAAATGATCGGGCAAACTGATGTTACTCAGCACTACGGAGGTTTATCCTGACCTTCACCCGTAATCCTCAGTTAAGAGAATTTCAGTCGCACAGCATCTGTCCGACGATTTCGTGCGTTGCAAGAAAACTACGGAGAAGCGGAATCGTGCAACTTTTGGTCATCCGCGATATCGTGAACAGAATCCAGAATTTAATTATCTACCACAGTGTTTGATACTCAGACCTATAATCAGTCCGGATTTATTAAAAAAATGCTGAATTTCTTTAGTGGGGAATGTGAATTTTTCACATGATTCCAGTTTGACACTAGCTTTGCAAAAGCAAAACAGCCCGTACTGTATGCGCTGATCAGCGATCCCTGACTTATTTTCCCTGAGTAGCTTTCACAATCTGCCCGCAAACTACGTGTATTATTCATTTCAACACCGCATGCCGCGGGAACCGAGAAGTGGATAGTACGTTTTTATAGCGTTCATTTGTATTCCGAGGACGAGAACATTTTCTATGCAAAAAAGGGAAATTCATCGAATTCAAAGTAAACTCGCAATTTGTGACTAGTGATTTCGTTTGCGTCACATACCGTTGTCAGCCACTGAATCCCATCTAGAGATCGACTGTGTGCACACCCAACTCTTGACTGAACAACTCAAGCAATTTTTTAACGCTTACTGTCCATCCATAGAACTGGCCGGTTTAGGGGTCCTTCAACCTCTGGTGACAAAACGTGGCACCATATAAGGAATCACAGAGAGCAGAAATGTCGCTTCATGTTACAACAGATATGCATACTGAGGAGCTTCTATCGTGTTACCGTCTGAAATGCCATTGTTTATTTAAGATTTCTCTTTTTTTTCTAACCCAAACAAATACTTCATAACTAGTGGCGACTATCGCCATCAAAAAATACTCTGTTCCTCACACGAACACAAGCATACATACACAAACACATGGATTTTGTCTTTCTGGGAATGAATGTGCTATCCGTCACGTGAAACAAAAGGTGAAATTCCAGTCCGGTACCATTGGGGAGTTTGTTTTTGCCTACCAGCCGGTTCCGCAGCTGATTGTGGACAATCAGTGAACTGGAACAGATAGCTTTTTCCGGAAAATTGTTTGAAGTCAGCTTCAGTCAATCAAAACAAGAGCTTTGATTGGATTCCAAAGAACCTGTGTACAAAGTGCCTGAACTTCACGATGAAGCAGCGTGTCATGGCTATACTTAAGACTTTAAAAGAGCTAACAAGCAAATCTTCCTTGATATGGTTGTTACCAGACTTCTGTGGTCAGAAAGACGATTTTATCAAGTTTTGTAGATCAGAAAATGTGTTGCAACGTCTACCATAATTCGGCCGAAAATCCGCTATCGATCCTTTTTCGCGGTCGCTGTCTCCAATTCCCGCCTAGCGAGAAAGACCGAGTCGAGCAGACAAAAAGTTCTGCTAATTAAACCAAATAGCTTATATTATTCTTCGATGACCAACACATACTGATTGATTATTCTGTCGGCTAATTCGGTCCCTCGACACTCATCGACTTTCTCATTCGGCCTGTTGCTCCACCTATCGATTGGCATAATCAGCGTGAAGTCGCCGCAGCTGTGTTGATCTCCGATTCGGGTACAGGTTACGAGAATTCAGTAGGCACTACTCCCACACAATGCATCTGCTTGCCGCGGTTTGGACTTATATCAAAAGAACACAAGGTTTATGGGATTGGCAACATTCCGATTATTAGTGTTCTGTTGCTCTATGTGTAAAAGATCTTGACAAACAAGGTTCATGTGAACTAATCCCCTCAGATAGTCTAAATGACATGCCTGTCGTTTAGAATGTAAAACCCTATCACCCTCCTCGTAGTTACTCGTCATCTTTACATGGGTTTCACGTGTCAGTCGGGCCTCGTTCGAACTAGGAACTCTTGGGAATTTTGAAACTGGCATTTAGAGCCAGCTGCCAGCTAAGAATCGCAAAGATCGTCCCAAGTGTTTCTGAACAAGTTGGTGGGTCAATCTGTGAACTAAATAGAAATACAAATCCGGCCGGTTTGGAAAGCCGACCCATGACTGCTACACACAAAACGGTACACATGTTTTAGTCATGGTTAGTAAAACTTGGCAAATAATATACATTTTTGTTGTGATGGTAATCAAAACCTGTGGCTATAGATTAATAAGCAGATCACTGACTAGAATCACGGACTGAAGCTAAAGACAATATTTTGATTTCGATTATTCCACTCAAACATTTGTCATCATTCTTTTGCATTTGGTTACAGTCGATAGGTGTTCAAGTGATTGTTTGAATTTTTCCTTTAACCCGGACCCTGCTTGAACGTAAGCCTGAGCAAATGTATCATACACCAAAGTTGCGGCTCCGTCGTTTGCTATCACAAATCACACGCTTGTGGCAAACACAGGCACAGTAAGTTGATATCTATTTGGCCATATTGGCTGTCAAAACCAAGAATAAAATTCGGAAAGGAATGTTCATGTGCGTCTGCTATCTTTTTTCTGACAGGTGCGGATTTCAGCAGTCAGATTTGTATTGAGTTGGAAACTAAATCGATGTTCAGACCATGTGGTGATACGTAAACTTCTCCGGTGTGTTCTGTTTCTTTAAACAAGTAGTGCTGGGAAGACGGACTAAGATTTTCACTCTACGATATGGCATTTCACCTGGTGGACTGATTCTTATCAAATTAGCAAACATCTTTTCTTGCGTTCCGTGAGATATTTGGAAACATCGGTCGATATTAAAGTGTTTCGACAAGTGGCAGTATTACACGCGTGATTTACCTTAATCGGGAAATTTTACCCTTGCTCCCATCTATCCCCCATTCCCCGTTCGTCAATCTTTAAAGTAGGCGGTGATGTGAGGTTGCAATCATGGCCATTGTATTTCCCTTCGAGCACCATGGCAATCAAACTGAAAAGAAATGCTCTGAGCTGAACCGAACAGAACTGAACCGGACTGAAGTTGGTACATATGGGCAACTCCAAGTCTGATGTAGTGATCATTCGGTAACGAAGACCTTTCCTTTACGCAGTCCTACGAAAAATAGTTTGCCCGCAGTAATCTACTAAATTTCATGGCAGTTTCGTCGAACTTATTATCAATCATCATCAGTCCACCGCATCATCTGGTGAGAATGGAACTCAAAATATGCCAGTATAAATTGAAAAACTTAGTAATACAAAATTAAGGGAGTCCCATAAATGATGCCATCAATAAATTACTCGTTGAAACTGCATATCGATGTATTTTACACTCACACCAATCACCTTGCTTGAATCATAATTTCCAGGCATTTCGGCGTTCTGACACTATTATGGAGAGCTGAAAGCGAACCGGTTTGTCATGCGATCTGTCTGAGCGCACAACTCAGTAATCATGTTTCAAACTGTTTTGAACTCCATCATACTTGTCCCTTTCATCTTTGAAAACAGGGTACCAGACCAAAACTGCTCCGAACGCTATGATCACTGCACTGTCGGGACCGATCAGATTTACTTACCTAGGGGTTGGACGCAAGGGTGAGAAATTTAGCAGAAAAATCGTTCTTGGAATGGAAACTTTTACTCATTCGTGTCATTAGAAATAAACTGAGTCTTCATTTCACATAGTAAGCCATCCAAAGTTTACAACCGGACGGCTGGACAAATCCGCAATTCTTATCCGTTTTTGATTACACTACGAGGAGGAATCGATTTTTCATGAAATCTTGTTCTCACGGGATGACTTTTAAAAACTGTAGATTTTGCATCGCCGACCTAGGCGGTATAGTTAACTAGGAAATGTATCTGTATGTGTTTGGTGATTGTCTGCGCCCTTTATGAGTTTCGTACAGCGTGTAGCAACTTAACTTTAGGTGACAGGGTCGCACAATCAAATGTATGTTTGTCTTTACCTCGGCCGTTGGCGTGTGGTTTCCAAAAGAGGTGCAGGATTAGATGGAAAAATCTTCATACGCATTCACAGACTACTCATAGTCTGACTATTTTTTTCTTTGACTTCCGCATTCAAGGGGCAGTCTACTTACTTCATTACATCCCGCCTAAATAGGACTTTTTATGAAAATACTGGGCTATTGAGCTAGTACTTTCTTAGAACATTTTATATCCCCGTTCTTCTTCGCTATTTGTTTGTACCTAGTATGAATGTCTACAGTCATCTAGTGTTAACAGTAACTGTCAGGATCAGAGATCACAAAGTACTTTAACTGAACAGCGAAACTAATGCACATTCATCTACCGGAACATTGATTCCCTTTTTTATCAGTTCCAGGTTGCAGTCTTCATCATAGTATGCGAAATTCGAACATCTGGACACCCCTTTCCTCCCCAGGGTGCGTGAAATTGACTTGGATGGGTGTCACCCCATCCACCTCGATTAAAATGTCCAAACAGTTTACGATGTTGCTAGCCTAGTAACTTCCTAATTCTCTAATTTTTCACGCATCCTAACTCCGAGACTACGTGACAATTTCGGAAAGGTTGCATCCTGCCCGAATTAGCATCAAAATTAGCTTGGCATGACATTTTATCATCGTGAAGACTACATGACCTCGCCTGAATTGCTTATTTGTCGGCGTAAATCACACGCCATTCTGCTAAGTATATCATTAGCCGCCGTGGCCAACCCAATCACCAGTCAATTCACTGGTGAATTCATTGAGCTAAAAGCTTTCTTGACCTGGCGATCTTTCATTCCTTCGGCTTCCAAACAGGCAGGATCTGCTTTGACCTTAAACGGTTCCCGGTCAGTCCACATACTATTACTATTGTCTCCGGTAATGCAATCAACCCACTAATTGTGTAGGACATACCATTTCAGTGGCACTCAAGAACGAGAGCAATGGCAAACTACCTAAGACAAATCTTTATTCACAACCTGCAAGGAAGTTAAGCAGTTTTGTAGAACATAGTATGTACTTTTAGAAGTAGGAACTGTTGCCAGACAATAGCCCTGTGAACAGTGGGTAAATGAACGTTCCGTAACAAGATACACGTGCCTTATCATTCGCTTATTCTGTAGCGAGCATTTTCACCAATACGAATGCCTGCGAATGCGTGAAGACAAATGACGTGGGGCATTGGTTGAAAAAATATGTTGACTAAGCCCAATTCCTTTTTTCGTCAATTTGCTTCCACTTTCACAAGGTCCTATTTGCATTCCATCTATTTTGTTCCACATCAACGACATCATAGTTTTAACTTGCACCAGTATGCCAGTTTAATGATTACATAACTCACCCGGAAAACGTTGGTGGTGCAGTCTGAAGAAAGGCGGTGCAATCTAATTAGTCACTCTTGAAAGATCAATCAAAGATCACGTGATCAACTCAATTTCATTGAAATCCCACTCATCCTTTTAAACCTGCCCGGTGAACTCCCTCATGTGCCCGACGGCTTAATTCCTGTCATCGTTTCTAATAGACTGACTTGACATGTAGGGCGAAATTGCTTTGAGCAACGGATACATTTTCCTTTATCTATTGTATCGCGTAGCAATATCACATCATTTCCTAGTGTGAAAGCTATTAAAACGTTCATACATACATTGCTATTCTATTTATTCATTGTCCTTATTTAAGACTAGTCTTAGAAACCAGTGACAAGTATGACAGACAATCCTCCATTTTGCCATAGTGAATAATATTAACTTTCATATCTTGTTCCCGTGTCCTGTGTGGATGCGACCAATAAATCTGTGTTTCTCCGTAACTCAGTTATCACCCGGTTTTTGCTGCTGGTACGGCTTTCAGTAGTAAAGTTCCATGCGAGGAAATAAGGCAAACAAATAATCTTCTTCAGTGCTGTCCAAAGAAGCATGTTCTTAAACAGATAGCTTTTTTATTGTTCTTAAAAGTGATCCTTATATGAATATCCACCCGTCTGATCTATTCGTTTTACTTTAACTCCAAGTATATGCATCGGCATTTTTTTTGTGGGGCATGTTCCATATCCAGTTTAATGAAGACGTTTCGGCTTTAGCACCGAATCGCCTTAGCAATGAAATTTAAAAGTAAACATCGGGCAAAATTCATGTTAACTACAAAATTTGTCAGTACCACCCATGAAACAGAAGTGGAGGTGCGCAAAACCTCCTGTCATCAGTGTAGTTGCGCTGATAGTCTGAAGTGAATGAGTCGCAATTTGAGGGCCGACCAAGGTAATGATTTACTGCTAAGATTCGTGGGTTGTAATGCCCGAGAAGTGTTCGAGATCATCCGTGGCTCTATAGTTATCCTTCCAACATAGTTCCCTTCTCTCAGAACAGCACTGCTGAGGACAGCCAACTTTCTTAACGCACACAACACTACGGTTTGTACTTTGTCACTGAAAGCCTTTCCTATGCGAACACAATTCCGTGGAAGGAACAAAGTTTATCAGCTTCTACGACCTCCATGTCAGTTAGACGCAAGGCGCTTGAATTTAACCTATTCAGAAACAAAAGAGAACCAACAGTAAGATTGAAAATTTAGTGTGTGTTTGTGTTCGTGTGTGGCAAACCTAGCAGTACTAACTGGTCTATCGATTCTCCAACAGTTAGCATCCGAGTTACATTTGAATAAAACGGTAATATAAGTGATACCGGCTATCATTAAAACGGTACTTTATCTTTGTCATGGTAACACCAACTAAGATCAGGGAACGTATGGACACTGGTAAGTATTTTTATTCCAGTCTGATTGCCCAACCAATGATCAGTAGTAAATCAACTTCCAAAGGCTTCAACTTCTTGTCCAAATTCATTATTTCGGCTTATGGAGTGCATCGGACAAAAGAAGACTTTCCGTTTTGCAGAACGGTTACACCAACTGAATTTTGAGTTTTTAATTGTAACGTAACGGACTTGGCGTGGACGGAGAATCACTGCGAGAATCTCAACCGATCTAATAATTATGACTGCTGTACATTCGATCTGTTTAGGCTTCTGTCAGGGACGAAAGTAAAAACAGCTTTGGGATTATACAAATGTCACTGGGTTACGGAGGCAATCTTTAGTCAAGGTGCACGAAAGCTAATGTATACAGCTACCACTGCCGCGCTTTGCTCTACGTAACATGCCCAACATTCCACAAAAGATATCTGTTCACGACTCGAATTTGCTGTGATCGCCATCGACAGTATCGTTCGCCAAAGAACTCAGCATAGGGAAGTTAGCACATTCGGATCATAAAGGCATTTGTAAATTCGCGGTCATTCACATGCACACTTTTGGTAACACTCGCAAAACCGATCAAGAATTCTCAGCTTCACGCGCATTCAACAAACGAGTTGGACCATGAACAAGTAAAGGCGTTCAAATTAGATAAAATCACACAATTTTTGCATGACAATGGTGAAACTCAGGTCATTGGTTACACCAGACGCCTGATTGAAAGCCTCGGTCGACTGATGATGTTAGTTTGACTAATGCTGCAACGTTAGCGACCTAATCGCAAGGCCAGAGCAGATTGGACCCAATGGTAACTAGCGGACAGCTCGGTAGTGTGACCAACAGACTCGAGAATGTGGCCAAATGGTAGAGTTTCTTGTATTCGGTTAGCTCAACATAGACCCGCTGTAAAAGGCAATGAACACAGTTTGACCACAGTTAAATGTATTTCTCCCATTCGACTGATCAATAACAGTGCCGGCACTTGTGCGTCGTTCAAGCTGACTCTAGGTGCATCCAATTTGCGTGCATATGTGGGGAGTGCAAAATTCGTACGCGGTGGGAGCATATTCGTGTATGCGCTTGGATATGTACCTGTTCAGCTGAATGGAACGCGATTAGGGTCCGGTGTAATGTGCTGGTCTTACACTCCATCTTCATTCTGAGTGTACCAGTACTACAAGCCAGGACCTTTGAAACCCTATTAGGATCTGTATTAGGGTGAACATAAATTGCCCCTTGGTGTTGCCTTCGATAACACATTACTCAGTATTTTATCGCAACCAGAATCACACTGAGATACAGTTCACCGTTTATGTCAATGTCTGTCAGGAATTACTCATATGCCGTTAATGTAAAATAAATCAAGTGGCACATATGCATAGAATCAAGTGAAATCAGCGTAGTGCTAAACGTGACTTATACCATTAGGAGTGCTAGGCAGACTACCACTGAGCAAGCGCATGGGTCCCGCGCGTTAAACATTTCAGTTCTCGGTGAACTTCAGGCGGGAAAATTGCTCTCCACTGCTCAGTCGAGTAACATGGACAAGGATGTACTCGGGAAATCCAACTGCCTTTAGACGACGTTGGCAGTCCAATGAGAGAAAGCCTATACAATCCGACCACTCAGCTCAAACAATAAAATATCCGCATCTCAAAATGAAGCGACTCCGAGGTCTCAGCAAAACTTTTTCATCTTGTGCTAAATAAGCACATCGCAGATTTTCACATGATAATCTACAATAAAAATGCTATTAATTGTATACTCATGCGCGTGAATGGCTCTCTTATTACCGAACTACTTTGCGATTCTCAAAATGATTGAATTTACATCACTAGGAACTTCATCAGAAGTGGAAACGCTCCTCTAGGATGATATATATATAATCTTACCGGTGTATTCATGTTATTTCTTTAATGTTTGTCTGGAATTCTCCCTCCTCTATTCTTTCTCCTTGCTGTCATAGGTTTTTGTCGTGATGGAGAAATTGGCCGGAGACATGCTGGAAATGATTCTGGCCTCACCTAATGGTCGACTGCCTGAACGCGTTGCAAAATATCTTATCACACAAGTGTTGATTGCTTTGCGATACTTGCATTTGAGAAGCATCGTTCACTGTGACTTGAAACCGGAAAACGTATTGCTGGCAATACCTCCTCATTGTGCAATTCCCGACCACGGTTTGCCGGAAGTGGCACCGGTACGTTGTTACCATGCAGGTACAACGTTTCATCATCATTAGAACTGAGCATGTTCTTAATGATTTCCGTTGATTTCATTCCATTGATATCGTGTCAGTGAGGCGCTGCTGCCTTGCACTTCCAAGATTGGCACAACTAAAACACTAATTTCAGAGTTATCTCGTTCAATAAAGCAGTGAGAGGACAGATGCCATGGAACATTAACATATCATTTCACCCTCTTCAAAAGTACATGTAAAACACTTAGCTATCGGTGGTTCCGCTGATAGTTCAATCCTGCGAAAATGTGCTGGGCAGCCTGAAAAGCGAACAGAAATCCAAATTTCTTGGATTGTTGGAAATGACGATTTCTGAGCACACAACAGGTAGAGTAAGTAATCAAATGCTCATTAATTGACTCGTCGTCAACAGTTTACGCTCCAGATTGAGCAGTAACGGCCAGTACCAGAAAATTACGCAAGCCACATATATGCAATTACTTCCATCAGCTAGAAGATTCAGTCTAGGACAGCCGCGAACTTAGTTGTCCAGCAAAAGTCCACATCTCATTTTGTGTACCAGTTGACTCGCAGATGTCATGTTGCTTGCGCTGGTCATGACAAACTAACAAGTTTTGCACCAGGCCCTGGAACACATTACTAAGTGCTTAGTGAAAGTGATGACGCAAGATGCAACTGATAGTTATCCGGGGTCGAAATAAATGGGTCATGTATCGACAGGCATCGGGCTGGCAACTAAAAACATGGTCAGCTGGATATCCTGGTGCTGGCTGCTTTTGCTTAATCTGGAGCGTAAATTGTGGATGACGAGTCAATCGGTGAACATTCAATTGCTTATTCCACCCGTTGGGTTCAGAAACCGTCATTTCCAACAATCCAAGAACCTTGGATTTTTGTTCGCTTTTCAAGATGTACCTAGATCTCGTCGTACACCTGCTTGATTGACAATCCGTGACTTTGGTTGATTGGTATCCATCGAATCACAACTTAAGCTGCGGACCCAAACCACCGGAATGTGTACTGACTTTGTCAAATTTAGTGAGGCGATTGATGAAGACTTTTATCTTTGCTGTGAACACGGACGCCACAAACGCTAGTAGAGCCGATGTTCTAGCAGTTTGTTAACAAATCACGTCAGTAAAATATATATCTTTCATGGACTTTTTCTAATCTCTAAGTCTTGCTTTGGAATACGGCTGTCAGCAGCTATGTAAAAATCTATCAAATCACTCTTTTTATTTATATGATAACATTCAGACAACGATTAAGATGCTTCAAGGGAAACTGGTATTCTTCCACTTATTTTATAATCACGTTATCGTCAGATTGTCTGAAGTGAAATCGTTTGTAAGCTTGTTGTAATCCTATTATTTTATCCAAAAAATAGATGACTCACCAGGCTAATGCTCTATTTATCGCACATTGCTATAGCTAATAGCAACTAGTGTGACAATTTTTACCACGCTGGCTAAAGAGCATAGCCGAAGGGGAGTGAAGGATTTATTTATGCACTTTTGCTTTGTTGATTTCGGGTCCTTCACCACATCGCACAGACCCGATACAAAATGGTACCAGGCTTTGAATCTGCGTAAAAATTCAAGACTCAAAGACATAACGATCATACCGGTCTTTTATAAAAACATTTAAGGAATCCCACGATGGTAACTTCCTTTTGAACAACGTTTGTTGAATCGTTCGACATTCTTGTGGCTCGCATGGTGTACTGAATCATTTTCCCAAAATCCACTCCGATCCGAACTGCATGCGGTTACAGTTTCTGTTTACTCGCTTTGGTGTGGCAATTATTAATTGCGTAATTGTTTGTGTTTGTCTATTTTTTCGAATTTGCAGTCAGTCGCCCAACAATTTCCACAGATCAAACTTTGTGATTTCGGTTTCGCTCGAATCATCAGTGAAAAGTCATTCCGCCGCTCCTTAGTAGGGACTCCAGCATACTTAGGTAAGTTCCAAAGCATGCTTTTGTGCAAACGGGGTATCAGAACGTCAGCTAAACTTGTTCGCACTCCGCATTTGCTACTGTTTCACCTGTAAGGCTTAAGGATCAAATCACGTAAACTTTTTCTGTGCCCCTGGATGTGGATATTCAGTCTGCACCCAGCCAAATGCACATTTTTAGCTTCAAATGGTACGGATAATTTTTGAACTTGGTGAGTAATCTGTGCTCATTATTTTTCGAATAGCAGCAAAGAATAACGAGTATTGCAATCCTCCTGTCCTCTGTCTCCTTCGTGAGAGTTCGCCACAGAGGCAGCTGTCGTTTCTCATACTACTCGCTATCCTGTTTCCATCCAAACACTTGACTGTTAAACTTCTGCCCCGCTTCCAATAATAGGGCTTGCGGGACAGACAGCACTCCGATCGACATTCGGCACATTGGCATTAGTGCAATCAAATGACTTCATGCAATTGAAAATGAGTGGCCGCATGTTCTCCTGGTTCCAACGTGGGGAGACCGCTGCAGTTGAGGGATCACATCGCCGTAGCTCCGTTCCTTTAACTCATGAGCTTACACAAAGAGAGAAGCAAGTTATAGCAAGAGGAAATCTGACCGAAAATAATTCACTTGAATCTAAATGATTCAAATTCGCTTGAGCACGCCCAATTTCAAGCCGGCAGAGATTAGTGCCGCACAGTCACGCTACCGGCTGCTGTTGTAAGTAGCTAGAATAGGTATGTGCAAAAATACGATCTAAGGTATAGCAGGGACCTGGTTTAGGCAACTCACCCGTTCTTCGCGTGTTTTCTTTCTGTGCAGCCGCCGTTATTGACCTCGCATTAACATCTGATGGCCATTTCATGGTTACCTACTATAATTTAGTAGCGAAGGGAAAGGGTATAAAAAGCACCATTTTTTCGATTAATATACGCTAACGTGACTCACACTAGTCCACGCGATTCAACAACGCCTTACTGCTGTCCCGAGGTATCTGCTCTCCAGTCTGTCCGCATCCACTAGCTAGAGCAAGAACAAACAGGCCAAATCGGCTCAAAATCTTGTTTTATTAGATGAAATTATCGCATACCTGTTGGATAATTTCCATGCCTATTAGCGCCCCTGTGGCTGTCATTAGTCCATCGGCTGTCCGGGCCACGACATGATTTTTATATCCCCTTTGGTGCAATTCACCTGATCAGGTTTACCTCCTTTTGTTGTTTAATCAGCACCGCCAATCCTGATTGGCTATCATGACTCATTATGTAACCTTCTCGGTTCGCATACCCCCATTCTTGCGGTGCAGGCATGCCGCTGTGTTAGCTGAAAAATGACAGCAAGTGAAATACCCTGATCTTGATTAGGTATAGGCAACTTTATTCGCCTGCTCTCTGGCAATGTTGGATTGCGTTCGCGCGAGTGTATTAGTTGTGATTTCTTCAACACGGACAATCGTCGCACAATCACAGACCCAGTATTGATCAAAATAGCACCCTCTCATTCGTCCCACATGACGTGATTAGGGTTGAAGATTCAGGTGTGAGTGGTCTTACGGAATGAAAGTGTGTTGCAAAATTATATTAGTTCTACCCAAAATTTTGACTTCTCAGCTATAATCAGTGCCTACTGAAGCGACGGCTGTTAAAAGAGGTACATAACGGATGAGAAATGAGCTAAAACGGGAAAACATACTGAACGAAATCTTAATTAGCTACCTGCTAGCTGCACAAATGCAGAACGCACAATCACACCGTAACCCAAAACCCACATGCCAGTCAAGAGAACAATTGGTTTAGGGTACCCTCGGACTCAGATGTTATCTGAATTTGAAGGTGATCACAATAATTCCGAAAGCGTCTTTATAATTAAAAAGTATGCATATTCGCAGAATTTTAAGCCAGACGGAGGACCATATACAATTATTCAAATGAAATTTTACACAAAATAGTCGAACTGTTAGTCATTTTCCAAACAAAAGCAGCTTACAAGTTGATTTTTCAACCAATTTATATATGCTCGCGAGAGCAGCATCCGCGATCAGCATGCCGAATTTCGTCCAGATCGAGGTTGCGTCGAGTGCATGTTCACTCTGCCAAATACTCGAGACGCGTCACGTATACTGCCACCAGACAGTCGTAGTCTTGCTGGACTCGAAAGGTGCGTTCGACTCAGTAGATCGCACAGCACTATTCAGTGCCAGCGAAGGTCTTGAACCTGTTGCGAGCATTGTACTTGCAAACCCACGGTCATGTGAGGATATACGGTGAACTGTCAAGTTCAATTGAAAAGATTAGCGGCGTTCGACAAAGGTGTCCCATCTATCAATTCCTGTTCAACTTCGTCATGGACGAGGTGATGAAAGATGCCTTAGGAGGTCTCCAGGATGTAAGAGTCCAACCGCGAAACAGAGAGAATCTGTGCGATCTAGATTACGCAGGTGACGTC
>LUCM01001014.1:74434-92598 GCA_008360955.1 Fasciolopsis buskii | reverse complement strand
GTATATATATATATATATATATATATATATATCGTATTGGTTTGCTTGCTGAGCTGCGTAATTTGATTGCATACGTTTCATCAGCGGAGGTGACACCATCAGTGCTATGATATAGTGTCGGGTGTCTGGTTGCAATCGTCTACCTAAATGGATCACCTAGTCTTTTCGTAAGTGTTGACTGGCTGCTCTTGGTGAAGTGGTGGGGTAGAGATGCCGCCCAGTTGCTTTGCTCACCTTCGTCTATTGTTGACATGTTGTGGGCTGAATCAGCGTCCGTTTAGATTGGCTTGTGCCGATTGATCCTTTGAGCGGATCGTTAGATATACGTGGTCCAGATCGACGTGTCTGTTTATCGATCTTTCCCTTGAGTGTCAAGCTTCGAGAAATTCCCCCGAACGCTTTGTTCTATCCTGGGCGACAATCCTCACGTTTTCGAAGTCGAACTTGTGACCTTCCCGGTCTTCGTGAATTGAAATTAGGGAGAAGGGATCGAGCCTTTTGTTGTCATTTGGTACTCATGAATCCGCGTTCTTGCACTTGAAATATCGTTTATATAGTTCTTATTACTTTACAGCCGTTTTTTCATCATTCCTCATTCACTTCTGTTTGGAGTAGACGGCTCTTTGCGTTCGAACTGTTTCTGATTTTTCATAGTTCTGATTTATGACATCTTGGCTTTTCTTTGTTTCTCGATGCTGTCAGGTATCAATCAAAACTAGGGCATATTCATGCAAAGTTTATAGTTGTAGAAGATGTACTGAACTGTGCCCACAACTAAAGCCTCTTTGAAGTTTACCAATCCAAGCCATCCTTCGTGCCATCGTGACTGAATCTGCACCGCAGAAGTTAGTTCAACCCACTTCTGGGATTCAGTGGCATAGCTGTTACGGTTCTTTCAGCGCTGGTTTCTCTGCAATATCACTGATTTTTCGGTAATACCATATCCGTAACGATAAATTTAGGTATTGTAGCAAATGCAGAACATTAACAGCTTGTTCTGTCTTCTTTTCCCTTTCATTCTATGGTCTGGCGTGGCTTGTGATTTTGACTGAGCCATATGTTGATCGAGATAGGTAACCAGCATTCTAACAAAAAGGCCTAAATCTCTCACTGAACCTATCGAAATGGAGCTTGTTATGATCCTGAGTTGAAAATCTTCCATTCCAGGTTTCCTCACTGCAACCTCTAATCATCGGTTGGTAGCCATTGACGTTGGTTGTTAGCTTTGATGTTTGAGTCGATGTGTTTAGGCTGTCCCCTCCGCTACCGGTATATATTAACCCAAGGGGAATCAAACGATCTCTATTTCTGGTGCCCGGGATTCATTTAACCGGTTCACTGAAGACCGCGTTATTAACCGCTTGTTTATGTTTTACCCACAGGTATTCGTGTTTGCTACTCATGGTCTACTCAGTGCTGATGCGCCGCAACGATTGGAGGAAAGTTGGATAGACGAAGTCGTGGTCACAAATACCGTGCCCCACGGTATTCAGAAAATGCAGTGTCACAAAATTCGCACTGTCGATATCAGTATGCTACTGGCTGAAGCAATTCGGCGTATCTACAACGACGAGTCGATGTCCTATTTGTTTACTAATGTGCCAAAGGATGATTAGAATCACGTATAGCGGTTTTTTCCACAAGTTACTTGATTGCTTATTTTCGTATCCATCATGAGGACGCTTTTCATCGGACTGGATTGAAATCGCTACATCCGAATCGCGAGCACCATCGTTTCAGCTCCCTATCCAGTCAATTGCCTCCATTCTCTTCACGTGTGTCTTACCATTCGTTGATCGCAGATTGTTGTTTCTATCCCGCCACGACTTCTAGTGGAACTCATATTTAGTGAATTCATCTGACGATTATTCCTACTCCCACTGCCTTCTCAAAACGGAGTGGCCTGGGACACATACTGATCCGTTCCTTCCTTATTGAAGTTATCAATTTGAGTCGTTTCCTGTCTTTAGTTCGCCGCAAACATTTCCCGACCTGTTTCATCAAAAGTTCATATTTTTTTAAATGAACTTCATGGCTTATTATGTAGTTTCCATCACAGTGTGATTGATGGTGTCATTAATTCATACCACGGAAATTCACCAGTGTTATGTCAAAATACCATCACTTGTCCTTGTAATAACGTTTGATATTTTTTCTAATCAACAAAGCAAACTGGTCACGCGTTTTCAAAAGGACTTAAATTTCTCCCCCGCTATCGGCTTTTTCCCCGTCCTCTCTTGGCTGTTGTAATCGAAAGAATCAATTTTTTGCGCAAATTTATCGGTTTCGCGTATTATGCGAGTTCGTTTATCGTTGATTGAGTCAGCTTCCGTAAACGTGTACGTTCGTGCCTGCTCTGCCAGTCGAAAACGAATCCTCGCTAAAATGATCAAAATGCTGATTAGTATTGAAGTAATTTGTCGAAATTCGGCTGTTTGTTTGTGAATACATTAGCTTGGCTATTCCCGAATGCTCAGTTTGATATGCGGGTGAATTCACGGTTGAATGATATAACCAGATTTACTTGCCAAGGTAGTCACGGCAGCGTCTTTGCAATGTGCTTTACATAAAAAAGAAACAAGCCGTGGACACGTTTTTGTCCTGACAAATGGCTTTAGCAGTTTTCTTCATCAGTGTAGAATAAGCACTTGGACGTAACCATATTCGTTGCCTGTTCCTTCCCGCAAAGCCGGCTCACTCCGTTTTCCCATCATAGCGGCTCCACGACCATGTACGGTGTCTCCGTTGCACTACAGCGTTTGTTTCGGAGGGTATAGCTTCAAACATGCATTCGTGCATAGGTAATAGAATTGATCCTAATGACCAATTGTGCTTATTTGTCTTTTAAGCACACCATGACTCAATTAAGATGCAGATTCCGCTTTCCAGGCATCTTCCTTCAGCATGTGTATCTTTGAGACCCGCTGATTTTTAAAATAAGTTTCATGATTTTCGCTCTTAGAATGACGCATTTGTTTCGAAGTATGGTTAGACGAGGCTAAGTTGCGCGATAACTGCATATATATATATATATATATATATATAATGCAGGTCACGTTAGTTGCTCTCGTGATTATCGTTAATTCCAGAGACACCTGAACGTGAAAAGAACGAAACATGACCGAGTAACAGACAAGCACATTATCAGAAAAGAGTGAATCTGACCCCCGTGTGGGACAGCACTCTTGTATTTGTTTTCTCCTGTCTTCTTATTTTTTAATTTTTGGTTGTCAGCTTTGTTCTTGTTTTCTTTTTCAATGTTGAGGTCAGTCGTTTTGCTTGTGACTTGAAGAGGTGCTGAATAAGCATGTGTGGTTATTGGCGTTTTAGGAAGTTATGGCGTTAATCGCTTCACCACCGTTGCTATACTGCCGGTAGGCAGATTCTGTGAACCAAGCTGGCATTTTTAGTACCAATGCCAGACGGAAGGAAATGGGATGCACGCTTTCGCATTGATCCTGTTGCGATCGAACAATCCTAATTTTGATCAGGAATCTTGCACACTCGGAGTTACTTGTAAGGTTCATATGGAAGACACGTGACGGAATGCGAATCGGAGTTGTGCTAGCTCGCGTGATTATGTGCATCGTGTGCACCATCACAGTGGACTTTTGTCCGCGGTCCATTTGTTACATAATTGTGTGGATTGTCCTTTCTTTGTATCTATCATTCACCGAAAATTATCCAACCAGGCGGACGCTGAACAAGGTTACTAGTTCACGTGACCACTTTTGCGCGTTCTAGATATAAAATGTCAAATGCCATGTAGCCCCTGTTTACAGACATGTCGAATAGATAGGAAATCACCCGGCCGATTCGGTTTCCGCCCAGGACCGCTATTCAGCTAAACAAACCAAATCGTTTGGTTGATGCATCTCGTGATCAAAAAGGATTGGAGTGCAGAACGAGCCGTAAAGATTTGTCCGGAACAATTTCAGCGTGACACGAAACGCCGACGTCAGTTTTCCGATGGGAAAAATGCACTTGGATTTCTCCGTTACCGTTGTCCAGAAATAAAGACTCACTAATCGTAAACACGCCAATGAGTGAAAATAGGAAGGATTGGAATCGGACTAACATACTGCAAAGTTGTTTCATAATAAGTCTCAGAAAGTTTCCGAAGCGACTCACAACAAGTACATGTACCGGCAAGCAATTACCAATAGTCTCCGTTATCTCTCTATTCGAGGAGGAAAAGAAACGGCTCTAACGACGACAGAATTATGGACAGGCTCGTTAAAATCGGGAAAATCTAGCTCCAGAAGTCAATCACAAGTAAAGGTATATCGATGTTATCACACGTAAGGTGCGCTCGAGAGAAGTGGAAGCAGGAGTGAATTCGCGATCCGGGCCTTCGTTGAAAAGGAATTTAGCGTGATGGCCGTCACGTCTAACCGGCTTTTCTGACGACAAGAAACGAAAGGCACGCGCGAACACAGAATTTGTTTTTGGAGACTGCTACACCGATGGATTAAGACTGAGTGGACGGCAACGCAGTATCGACTACTCGTGCAACATGAAGGCTTCTGATCTTGGGTAAATTAACTTCTATTTCACGTATTTTGTTTCAGATATATATTACTACATACGATGATGCTTACGAACACTTCCGGCTATGAAAAGTGATGACAGAAGACGCTTGTTTTATGCCCAGTTATTCTCCGTCAGATCCTGCGATTGCTCCATTGCATCTGCTGTTGCATATGGATAGTTCTTCAGTGTATCCAACTAGCATCTGTGAGGGTAGCGGACGTTGGATCCTCATATTCGCTATCCTGGTCAGTGGTCAGCAGAAATGCAGTGGCTTCGCGTTCATTACTTTTGGTTAATAATCTGGGCGTAACAGCCACATGCAAATATCAGTTAATATCACTTCATATTGTATTGTATGATTGACTTCCGCAAGTTAAGAAACTGACATTTCGGTATACGGCAGAAGAAAGAAAATTTGATTAATGTACGTAATGAACAACAGTAGACAAAGAGAATATTCTAATTTTGGGTATTTGGAAACAACTCCATCACAATTTTCCTATCAAAATGTTTGGTTAATATGGAACAGTGAAATTGCGATAAGCATTGGTGCGAGAGGCAATTAGTCTATACTTTGAACGAATAGATGATTGGGAATGACATAAGGTGAGATCGTTATGTAAGGAATGGGTAGGATCCAGAAGATTTTTCGCAGGCCTTTCGATGAATAATTCGCATGTTTTATCAATAAGGGATTCAACAGGAACAGAAGAAACACGACAGAAGATGCGATGACGATTCGCTTTGAGCTAAAGTGCCTCGTTAACCGATCCGAAAAGGCAGGACGTATTTGCTCGAACAGTCGGAAATATGTGACCCCCATCGTTAACTGGTGCAAACTGTAACATCTAAGTATTCTACAAATTCGGCCTTGAGAACGGGAACCGCACCAATTACCGAGTGTTCATTGAGCAAACGCTCTTGGGAAGGGGTATAAGTGCACTGAAGACATTTTGGCGTGTTAAGGCGAGGGCCAAACTGAGGGGAAAAGGTCTGAATATTACGCGAATTTCCTGAGTGGGATGCGAAGTCTAACTTACTGGAAACTGACTGGCAGAACACGACAGCATCATGATCATCATCCTCACTGACTGGTGCCCTGTCCCCACGGTTACATGTTTCTATAAAAAGAGAATATCCAAAGGGAACACGGTTCACTGCCATATCTCTCAGTGTCTCCAGCCAACTAGTTGGCGGGTCTTTCGAACACCAACCAAGCAGACGCGAAACACCTACTTTACCTAACTTCGCTGTACATTTTCTCATCCCACGTTGCCACGTCATATGCTGACCTCCACATGGCTTCTTCCATTCACTGGGAGGAACGCAACATATAGGACAAGATATGGTAGATGAGTGTTCGTCATACGCAACACGTGATCCAACAAGCGTAGTCTACTAAGTTTCATACGCTGAAACAAGCTATTCTCAGAAGTGGCACCTAGTATTAGATTCCTGACCCCCACATTACTCACTCGGTCACACCATCCAATCCTAGCCATACTACGTAAACATCGGTTGTCGAAAACCTCCAACCGACGAACATCGCCCACACACATACTCCACGTCTCGCAACCATACAACAGAACTGAACAGAACGCACTGCAGCACAATACACACGACCTTTCAATTTCAATGAAATATCAGGCCCACGCCACAAGTGCTTCAGTCCAGCGTAAGCTGCTCGAGCCTTCGATATACGCGTATTAACCTCCACTGTCCAGCTACCATCGTTCGACATGCGGCTACCAAGGTAGGTGAAACGGTACACAGTCGTTATTTCCTCTCCATCCAGTATCACGTTCCGCACTACTGTCGTCCGGTCCTGTAACACAACTTTGCACTTGAAAGTGCAAAGCACATGCCAAACCGAGCGACCGACCTCCAGAGTCTATCTAGTGCGCGTTGTGCATGGTCCGCAGACTCGAACAGGCACACAACGTCGTCTGCGTAGTCCAGGTCACATAGCTTCCCTCCACTTCCCAGTTCGACTACTACATCCCGGAGATTTCCTAAAGCATCTTCCATCACGTCGTCCATTACGAGGTTCAACAGGAGTGAATAGTTGGGACATCTTTGTCGAAAGCCGCTCGCCGTTTCGAATGAACTTGATGTTCACCATATATCCTCACGCGACCACAAGTATCGAATCCTAGTGCTGGGAACGGGTTTACGAACCTCATTTTCATACCCTTCCGATGGAGAGCATTGAGTAGTGCTGTCCGATCCGCTCAGTCGAACGCGCCTTTCAGGTCGAGGAAGACTACGATCGTAGGGCGGCGGTGTGTGTGTGTGTGTGGTGCGTTTCGAGTATCTGTCGAAGAGTGAATATTTGGTCGATGCAACCTCGACCTGGATAAAATCCGGCCTGCTGTTTGCGGATGTTGCTCTCGCGAATCGGTGTCAAACGACGCAGCATTATCGAAGCTAACACCTTAGTTACTATCGGAATTAAGCTAATCCCACGATGATTGCTGCAGTCACTCCGTGTACCCTTCTTGAAGATGGGTATAATCAGTGACTCACCCCACGATAGCGGAATACTCTCCTCGTTCAAAATATCATGAGGCAAGGAGGTAAGTGATTTCACCAGAGCTTCTCCACCCAGTTTGAAAAGAACCGGGAGGAGTTTGTGAGGACCGGCTGCTATGGCATCCGCACAGATAATGTGCGGGTCGATCAACGGACAAATCACTGAGGTAGGGGAAAGAAAAGGCGAAAGAACAGCTCCTCAAACAAAACAGTAAGTAAGGTAATGGTCTAGATTAATGGAAACCAAGTTTAGTTCGTTGACTGCTATTAGAAGCGTCATCTTTTATCAACAACAGATTAGAAATGAGACCTGCGGAACGCAGAAGCTTATGGAGAAGGAGTGAACCGGTAAATGAGTCAAAGGCACTAATAGTCTAGGGCATACAACGTACTGATTTCACGGATCTATTTAAATTAAGATTAAATTGAATTATTAGCAAACTGAATTGGGATATTGAGCATCAGAATGGAACTCGGACTACTGAAGACAGCAAGCCCAGTTGATTTGAGCGCAGAGGAGTTCGTGGCAATGGGACGAAATTACCTTGATGAAATGTTTGAGGTTGTGTGCTTGTGGATGGGTGTGAAGTTCGCACGTCCCCGTAGGGCTGGAATAAAGCAGGTAACAAACGACGTGTTGAAAAGCCCAGGCATAACGTCCATGGGAGAAATTGCTCCCAATTCGAGAAAAGTGGAAGGCGGTCTGCATGGATCAATCAAGAGTGCAGCTTTTGGGGTCGAAAAAACTTGAAAACCCTTGAATAAATTGGTCCAACTTCTGTTGAAACAGGTAGTGTAAGGCTTAGTAATGTCAGAAAATGGATGGATCATAATGGTACTAGAAGCATCAACATCCAAACTGCGAATCGGCGACCGAAAGCGTTGCCCGTGCAAGAGCTT
This sequence comes from Fasciolopsis buskii, assembly GCA_008360955.1. Classification (NCBI taxonomy): domain Eukaryota; kingdom Metazoa; phylum Platyhelminthes; class Trematoda; order Plagiorchiida; family Fasciolidae; genus Fasciolopsis; species Fasciolopsis buskii. The sequence continues at coordinate 84,633 of LUCM01001014.1, read as the reverse complement.
GAAACCATGCAAAGGATTTTTCGCGTCGTTAGTGCCCAAAGGCTAATTGAGGAAAGACGAGTTCAAGGTTTTAATCTCCTGTTTGACTAGGACGGAGTGGTGTGGCAGTGGTTCGGTCATGAGCTTTGTAGACGGTTTCTTCCAGTCGTCTGAAGGATATAAGTAGGAACGAGGCTATTTTCCATTGTCCTAGAATGCAGTTCCAATGGGAGAGCCTAAATTTAAAATTGCAGTCTTTGCGAATATGATTAGTGCATATTAGTAGTAGGAGATTGAATGTTTTCATGAAATGATTCACCATGTGATATGATCGCTCAACTCACCATAAAGAAACCACGGAAGCACTGTACAGCTGTTTCATCCTTGTTAGGAATCATCAGCAGTGCATATCCACCGAGCCCGAACTGGGACGCGAACCCGGGACGAACGATTCTGAGTCGAACGCCTTAGCCATTACGCTACCGGGCAGGTTCTGAACGGTCTTTGAACTTCACCACATGATATTGCACCTATTCGTCACTGACTTGCACGGTTACTGTCCGCTAGCTCAGAGCGATCGACCCCCACTGATAGATGACTTCTCTGCAGGTAGCCTAAATACGACCCAGACATTGGATTTGACCTACAGATGTTCTCAAACGTAAACCAGATAAAGGTAAGGGGTTTGTACTTCTGGACTGAAGAAAACTATTCCGTAGAATCTTTCAAAAGTTGTGAGAGCAAATAAGAAAACGGAGAGAATCAAGATGGCGGAAGGAAAGGTAACTGGTTCACACGAGACAACGAACTATCAGAACCTTGCCTCAGAGATAGCATATGAGCAAATGTGTTCAACAGGAAGCTCTGTTTCACGTCCGTGCGGCCTACCAATATATGCATATGAATCGAGTATGTTGTCAATACCAAGACTGGATATGAATGCGCCAAGCTAACCTCAGGGGGTGCATTGGGTGGTGTGATTACAAGGTTAGTGAAACATATGCCCATTGAGCTTGAAAGATGCATGTAAGTTTGATCTAATGCGAAATCGAAGTACGAAAGGAGAAAAAATGGCCTCTCATGAGACGACTCCGTGGTTTACAAATCTGCCTCTACTGGAAACAATTACATACCTGTGCGAATTTATTGAGATGAGTGGTGTAGCCGTTGACATTCCACTAACATAGTGGAAGGGATTACTAATAAAGTGTATTACTAATATTCTTGTTTACCTTTGACGGAGAAACCTACCGACAGACTGATGGGGTGTCCATCGGGTTACCCCTGAGGCCTCTGTCGGTTGGTACTTTTGTTGTTGGGAGCTACTGTGCTTCGAAACACCACAAAGATGTTGCCGTTATTTTGTTGCAGTATGGACCAAATTTTCGAATTAATCGACGAAAGCATCGAAATGGACTCAGCAGTGGGACACTTTAATCAGTTTCACGAAACCATTGGTTTCACTCCGGAAGTTAAAGATTCTTTCCACTTTTTAGGCATGGGTCTCACCTGGCACAGCGACGGACGACTCAGACATGCTATCTACCTTAAACCAACTTGGACTAAGTAGTATATCCACTTTGCTATTTTCGGAGTGAAACCTGGTCAGGTTTCTTGCTTCTGGTGCCAGAACCATTAGCTCAGATGACAGTCTTCTATCGGAATAGGAGTTCATTAAACAGTTGTCGCGGACAAATAGTTACCCAGAGAAGTTTGTTCTGAGGAATCTATCAGAAAAGTCAATAGCCCTCCAGTATCGACAGGTAAGTTTAAATAAATATACATATGACTCCCGTTGAAGAGAGTTTACAAAATCGAATTACTAGCACGGCGGATAGGAAATATGATTTTCTGCTGTCACATTATGCACTCAATTTACTAGCTGATCCATTTTCACCATGAACATAGAAGGTAAATCGTTTTCCGCAATCTCTTTCATGGTCATTCATTTCTTTATTTTCTTCTTGTTCGGCGAACCATACGGGTAGAGTGACGAGACACTCATCTCAACGAATTAAGGGACACCAACCGGCCTGTTCCAAATACGGAGATGAGTAGGATAATTTTCGGTGCTTTCGTTGCACATTTGGCAGCTACTGGTCGTCAAATAGGGACGAGGTATTCAGAATAATCTATAAGGTACCACGAAACCTATCAATGGTGATTCGTATACGGCACCTAGTGACGTCCGAAGCAGTTTCTATAAGACTACTCAACCTTGCCCTAAGTTCCCGAAAACGATTCGTCAAGTCTCTCCTCATACAATGGCCTCCAACTTACACCATTTCACGAACAAAATACAAGCATATCTCATGAGCTTTCGATCCAAAATCTGCACTGTCTAATCCTGTCCGTCAGAGATTTGCATATTTTTCTCCTTATCTCTCTCCCTCAACATCCACTTTCCTAACCACATCTCATGACATTCTTTCCCCCCCTTCTAAGCATTGAAATTTTGCGTCGATTAACCAATGTTATCACCTGGATATTCGGGCAGTGTCTTTTGCTCTGTTACTAATGTCTATAGTTGTATTATCCAGAGGAGGAAGTTGTCGTAAAATCAGCTCTTTTCGTTATCGACTGAAGTGTTATGACCCAATGAGGATTTTCAGTTCATTAGGGGAAACCATAAAATCACATAGGCTAACATCCACGTTGCGTTTTGGTAGCAGAATTCCGGACGTTTTTGTCCACGTGTATCGACCGAATTTCGTCAAAACGTCAATGTCATTTCACTTATGGAAAATATGCCGCTTTTTTGGGGTAACAAAGTTGGGACGTCTACACTAAAATGTGACCATGGATTTTTGCTTTCTTTTTCTGGGACTCATTTATGCACAGGATGCCGTTATTATCCTTGACAGGTATATTTTGCAGAACCTGATGTCGGGGTATCCGTTAAGCGAACTTGACTCGGTCTGTCCTCACCTGCCTGTCTGTCAAAACCAGACTACACTTTGACGTGGTGTGACGACTTGCGTGCCTCCATGATCCAACGAGTTATACAGGATAGCTTTTCTCAAGCCGAAGATTCAATCATGCCTGGAAGGTCAATGGGTAGAGGCTTGACGAAGTAGTCCCCTGGTCCTCCCAATAGGGCGTTGATCTGAGTCAGCAGCTCAGTCGGAAAAACGAGTGGAAGAATAATTGATCCAAGTAGATGGGCTCCCACTCAGCTATGCCTCACTGTCATGCGGTCAGGTTCTTGTCAGAACCAAAGGCTTTGATTGACAACCTTAATCGTTCTTCAGCTTAGCGGTTGGAATCCCTAGCAGCACCCCTCCGTTAGTCCGCATGAGTTACACATCTACAAATAATTCCATACTGCATCGGTCGTCGCGCAGGATAATCAGGACCGCGCTGCCCACTGCATCGAGCTCTGGCGGGGTGGGTAGCGATAAGTATACACACTACTAATCATTGTGTTTCGATAAGAAGAAATTTGGAAAAAACGAAGACGATGTTAAACTTGCCGGATCATTGGCCATTGATGTGGGTTGCTACACCGCCGCCCGACGTTTTGCATTGAACTCTTTCCTGACGAGAACATTGAAACTTTTCAAGGATTGCCAAGTTCTTTTCAATGTTTTTATTGAAGTAGAATTTTCGAATGCAGAATGTTTTCCTGCATTATTATCCGATATTAGTGCTAACCAGAATCGGAACGGTCATCTTACTTGGGGTTCTGCGACTGTGCCTCCTATCAGCCACCAATCCTGCGTTTCTTGGACTAGGGCGATTTCAACGAACGTGTGCAATACGCAGTGAAGATGTCAATAGAGCCAACTTGGATTGAAATTTTTCCTTGGAAAACGAATTCGAAGTGACTTGGAGACCGTGACTAATTCCAAGTGACATTGCTAAAGATCAAACGGATTGTAGTGAAGCCATTCAAGACGGCCAAGTTATTGAGTTGATTAGGTTATCGATGAATGCTGAACACAAAAAACCGTTGTAAGCAAACTGTTTTGGTCTGATAAACGACCCCTTGTGTCTGTGCAATTGGTCTCTTTTCTGTAGAGCTAGCCGGGAAGTACACTTTAAAACAGTTAATCTGAGAACAAATAAACTGAAGACTGCTTTTGCCTGTGACGTTTTCGTGGATCAGTAGCAGCCAACATTACCCTCTCCCGGAATTCTTACTTTATCACTCGATTTATCCCGCTACCACTTGGGATTATTTTTTGACCAGTTACTACTGGAAGTCGTGTTCCACATAGATGAAATTCAATACTGTAGTGCGTGTTAAAAAGCGTAAAAGCATCCGTCAAGAAATACAACGGAACGTGTATTTTATCACCAATTTCATCTACTTAATCAGTCAGATGAAAATTCCGTCAACCTCCCAGCAAGCAATTCCATTCTTTCACTAGGATACGTGTCCATAACCCGGGATTACCATAAACACTGAAAAGCAGTTAGTGTTGATGTCATTTCAGTCCTACAATGACCGTGTCCACTTGATTTTGATCATTTGAATGACAATGCCACTTTTTGTTTCTACTTAGATCCAGTCCATTGCCACGAGTACATCTTAATCATGTGACTTTTTCAAACAAATGCTTTGCACCTCAATTGGTTATGGTCTTCATGCTGATGTCGAAGCTATCTGGGACGTCTGGCAAACCTCTAACATGAAGTAGGCTTCTTGTTACTACCTTGTGCGCAAATGACGGATGGGCCCAGTCAGTAATTAAACATAATCTCTGAGGTCGGCTCGTTACAACCATGAATCGATGCAAAATGGTACTGAATTTTGGCAATAAAAGCAACCCACGAGCTAGCAGTCACACTCAGATCTATTATCTGCCTCATGCACAACATACGGGACAACTGAACGCAGTTCGAATCTAGTCATACACAGCCCCAAACACTACCCCTTCACGTTGCTCGTATCGCGTGTCTATTGGAGTTCTGCCTCTCCATCTAATGAGTATAAAAGTCCTAGTGAAATTGAACAGGACTATTAACCTGTTATAGAAAAATCAGTGGTGCATAAACTAGGCAGCAATAATAGCCCCAGCTGCTCACGAAATACTGCCCATCGGTCGGTGGGAGAATGTATCCGGTATTTCATCGTAATACCATGTTGGGACATTCTTACTACATTGAAGATTTCGTATTTTTTCCGTCAGTGAACTTCCTTCCAGATAATTGCGTATGTTTTCAGATGGTTTTGAATGCGAGGACATAGATTACTATGGAACTAATCCTATCGTAAAATTGTTTTTCCTTTGATCACCGTTCGATGGATGTTCATGCTTTCATTTTGGGAGATTTGCGTTTTGCTTTAGTGACCAATTCAAATAAGTTTTTCTTGTGTGAGTTGCTTCTTCATCACCCACTCCCCTGAGATGATACGTAATTTTTAGTGTGCTGGAACTCTTGAGTCTATCCCGCCCAATCTCATCTATAGAACTACATTGTTTCCGTAACACTGTGTATGAATATGCCCACTTTACACATTTCCTCGATCTGAAAGCTGTTTTTGTATGCCGACCACTTTCGAAAGACGATGATTCTATTTTCGCTAGTTTATTTCTTATCTAAGAAATTCATTAGCCAGCGTGTCGCAGATTGGAGGTCAGCACACTAAACTACAAGCTTCGTTACATACTAACGGTGCGTGCCAAATGTCCGGGAATGGGACAAAAATGACCCGCTTAAGTGAGCCGTCCATCCCTGTGTGTGACGCTGAGGGCACTTTACCCAAATCCCATGGCAATGTGCATGATAGCTAAGTCCGAGGATATCCAGCGCGAATATGTTAGATATGGTAAGTCTCTTCGTTGAGACTAACAGTTAGAATTATCTATCAGGTTATTTACACCTATCATAAAACGTTCAGTGATTGTTGTTTGGTGTGACCTATCGTAGGCGAATTACGGTGAGCATCTGAATATTCTAAGTTCTAGTTGGACAAAACACTGAACTTAGTGTTTCTTGTTACACGGGTGAACGAACATCCTTTTATTCCTTGTGGCCAACGATTGTGATTACATCCAATTTATCCGTACTTGTTTGCCAGTAGTATTGGCCAAAATGATTGGTTCAGTTATGCAAAATGAGATGATATTGAAATAACAACATTTCCACTCAGTACACGAATTGTTGGTGAATTCTCGTGCACACTAAAGTTTTAGACTGGAACTGTGATAGAGCAACCATTCCGATCGTCAATTCAGGATCACCCAAGATAGGATTTTGGCAAAACCGACCAGAAGAGATAACCCGCTATCATTATATTTGAAATCTTAGTTCACTCAGAGCTATGAGTAGCGAGTAATATTGGGAGAAGGCTTGGTAACAGTGGGTGATCATTTTCAAAAGTTTCATAATCCGTATTTATCTTCAAAAACTGCCCGGCATGATCTAAATTCTAGCGCTATGCTTGACTGACAACCCTGGTCGACATTAACCAACATTCTGTTACACTGGATGAGATCATAAGGTGAGTTCCATTTATACAGTGCGGATCCTGGGACGCTCTGTGCACAATTCTTTCTCTTGTGACGGCTGACATATGGCATATTATGGTATTGAAAACCGGGTATTCTGGTGCTTACATTGGAATCACAGAAATTCGGTACGCGATAGGTCAACGGCACGTCCACACATAGAACCGGGTTGAAACTCATCCCTGTCGGAGAGACTGTGAGCAACGCCGTCGTTCGCGTTGACCGTAACGGTCGGTTAATAACCTTCCAATCACAGAAGCCGTTTGGATGCATTTGGAGTCGTTATGAAAGCAGCAGGGCGATGTAACCGGCCATTGAAGTTGCTTAAGGTTAGGGGCAGTTGTTCTGAAGGTAAGCCGATAGTGGATAGAGAAAATAAGCTTGATTGTGAATGACATACTGTTAATAACATCATTGTTGGTAGATGTAAAGCTTACTATCAAACCGGTTTTCATTCGGGATCAAGACTGTCAGAGGTGAAAAATTGTACCGCTTTGTTAGACACATTCTGAACATGGATTAGTTGAACTTGTATTTGTGATAAGTCAGTGGAGATCTGTTCTTTGTTTGGAATAAATACCCACCCTCTTGACGCCAAATTATCCTAAATGTTTACAATTTATTCTACACATCTCATTTTTGCAGAAGCACATGATGGTCCACGTGTGCGTACCCGGTATTCTTCTGCTTAGCCATCTCCTTTCTTGTATTTCGACGAATCACCGGATGATTCTCACAAAGATTCATCATTCACGCATGCACCCAACATTTCAAATGATATCCAGTAAATTTGGAACATTACTACGAAGTAAAATTAAAACAAAAACAAAAACAAATTTCAAAATCCCCATAGCTTCATAGGATTAAATGAAATTTCTACTTGTGCAGTGCCTCAATTACAACGGAATATTCATCGGTACGGGCTTTTTAAATTCGAGGCTCCGTTAGCATGCGAACATCTTTTTGGACCGAACGGAGAGGCGGTCTAATTCGAATAAATTTGATCACGAATTTTACTTTCCGTTGGTCGCATCAATCGTATACATTTTTCTGCTTAGTGTTCGGTGCAGAAGTACGCATGTTTGATTGTACCACACCGTTAGACATTTGGATTCACACGATTTACGGCACTCAAAACCACTTATTATTTTACTCGTGCACTATTATGGGCCAGTGGTAAAATTTCTGATCTACAGCCTTTAGTGGAAAATGTACAATTAAAAATCTCCAGCATATCAGTTAATTTGATGCTTGGATCTAATACCTCCTAAAGCTCGGTCAAAACGGCTACTGTCGATTTAAAGCCTGTAAGTTGGATGCATCTCGACGGTTAACATCTCTGTGATTTCTACTCGAATCAGGAGTGGTCAGCCACGTGGTATCCTTCGTGCATTCAATGAGTTCTCGGTACTTTGAGATGAAGCTATATTGGGACGTGTACGGAATTACTTTGAATTTTATCCCTTTCCACTATCAACCCAAGAGTTCCAGCTACTTATTGGTTCTCAAATGCCAGCTGACTGCATTTTGGGGTCGTGTCTCAGACATTTTGTAATGCGAGACTTAAGAAATTCAGCTATTTCTCAACACCAGTTAACAAAAGTTAACAGTTAGCAGTGAAACATGATACACTAGTAATAAGGGGTTGAAAGCTGCGAATCCAGTCGACTTTTCCGTATACATGATCTCTGTGTCTCCATCAATATACATGATAATCACCCTGAATCGGTCATGTGTAATTTTAAGTTCTGCAAGCTTGTTTTCTTTTAACTTTTATTTCCTTTATTAATGAAATAAAAGTGTACATCATTTTTCAAGAAGAGGTTCGCGGCCAACAGACAGTCACCGAGTGGGGAAGTTGAATGACGTTGGGAAGATCCGACCTTGCGACCTTCCTGTCCAGTCGACACCAACTTAGCCGCTTGGCCATCACCGGCTAAGGTGCTCATCAGAAGTGATTGCTTTGGAAAATAATAAATTTGGATTTAGTTTGTATGTGATCCTGAGACCATTCTGGTATTAATACTAGCTTGTTTCAACTGGTATTCCCTATTTTAGATCTCACCGTAGAACAATCCTGTAGTGTTCAAAATATGCCATTTCGGATAATGTTGCCAGTTTTCAATTTTTTTCTATTTATGTTTGGAGGTGAAAAACATTAAATTTTCGCACAACAGTTTCAATTCATAACATTCAAAGTCTTCCAATTAAACTTATTTATACAACTGATGTCATGCTTACAAAATGCAAAGTAATGAACATTTTCGCCCATTTTTTGTTCTTATTTTACATTATTGTTCTTAGCTAATGGTTGTCTGACTACACGCCAGATGAGCTGTTCGTCGTCCTACCGTTAGTCCCTTCGATTCGTAGCCTGCAACTGGTTTTATTGGCCCGAAATTTGACTGGAATGCATATAGTGAAAAGACGAAAAAAATGCGAACTTGCGGACATAAGGTATGAGGAGGTGCACATTTTGTATGTTCACTGACTCATATTATGGTAGAATTAACTCCAGTTTTATGAGTAAGAACGAGTTTGACTAACCCACAATGCACCGACAGAGTCGAGATTTACTGGGAAATAGTTCGGTTTTGGCAAAAATTATAATACAATCGAATGTAAAGTTTTTATAAATACATGAATAATGATACCGAACAGCATTCTGTAAATGTTTGGCGTGCCTAATCGTCCTTCTCGAATTGTGCTAATGTTGACCTAATGACCAATTGCACGCTTCACCTACAGACATCTGATTTAGACCTCAAACTGAAACGACTGACGTTTTTTCTAAGAGTTCATTGCAAAATGGTGTTTCTCTGAATGGAATTGTTCAGTCATTACTAATAAGGATGTTTTCAACTGTTGGTACTATATTTAGGTCACTATCCGGAAATACCGATTGTCCATTGTCTGCCGCTTTTAATTGAAGGCGAAGTATCCCGATTCACCGTCGTCATTGCCGTGAAAGCTTTTGGGTTCTACATAGCGCTGCCAGAATCGCTTAGTCGGTTTTCAACTTGATCTTAACCGCCGAACCAATCACTTGTGTGCTCTGTGAATCGTTCGGTTAAGAAAAACTATCTACTGCCAAGGTAATAGTAGCCAGAGTGAGAACTTGAAACGTTTTAAGACATGGTTAGTCCCAGTCCAGGGTACTGCATCAAGTAGAAGCTGGTTCAGCTGATATAATATCGCGTTGAAAGATCCGGCAAACTTCCATCACACCCGCTAAAGCAATTTACCCTCAGACAAAAGGTGCAATGGAATGGTGAAAAATGTTTTTGTGATAAACCACATTCCCTCAGGATCAAAATACTTTAGGAATTTACATATATTTTCATGAAAAAACTGTCGAAAAATAAAATGAAGGAATGTAATCGTAGTTTGTAGTCATAAGTATGCTACTTCTCAGAGCTCCCTCTCTTTTATTCAACCTGCCTCTTCTGTCTCCAACCCAATCTGTTTGCCCCTTCTGCCTACCCATAGTATCTCCATTGATAACACGCCCGATACTCGCAACGGTTTATTGTCAAAGAGTGTAATATCTGGTTTTCAGTCTGTTAGCTCACCTTTCCTCAAGCCTCGCCAGCCTCTGCATCTGGGTTCCTTCAATGTGCACACTATAATGCAGGCTGGCCAACAGGCGTGTTTGGCTCTGACAGTGGACTCAATTTCGATTGATGTCTACTGTGTGAGTGAAACACGAATTAATGCGATTTTTGCTGCAGCTAAATGGCCATCGACATAGGCCACGAACCC